>JANRMR010181079.1:0-11667 GCA_025434825.1 Bergia sp. 'catenularis' | reverse complement strand
GGTCTTGCGCCTCCACCCCCAGGAGGAATGATGGTAGATGGTTCACCTAAAATGCAGCTAAAGAGAGTAAACTGGGAGAAGCTGAGTATTGCTGGAATTGAAAACACCGTCTGGGCACAGGTGAGCCTGATGATGATGATGATGATGATAATGATGATGACAATGATGATGATGGTGATGATGATGATGATGATGATGACCGCATTTTGGAATAAGAATACATTTGGGAAGAATTCTAAATACTCTCACGAGGCAGTAAAAAATAAAACCATTGTCCCGAGTTTCAATTTAAAAAAATTAGGATAACGTTAAAGCGGGGTCAAACGAGCACGAGAGTTGGGATTGTAGAACCAATTGTAGAATTGCATACATTTTAGGAATCCTACTGATGATCAGTTGCTGTGCTAGTGTTTTTTTTCTTCTTCTTTTGAGAAACGATTTGTTGTCTTCTGTATACAATTCAAATTTGAAAAGAGTTCAAACTCTCACTTTCGTTTGACCACCAACTCTCATGCTTTCTCATCGACTTTTGAGCTCTCTCATGTGTTTGTAGAGCGACCCTTGTCAATTCTAATGGACTCTCATCCTCGTTTGACCGCGAACATGAGAGTTGAACAAAACTCATACAAATCTGTTCAGTTCAATTCTCATACAAATATCTCTTGCCCCGGGCTTAAAACATACAGTTTATTTCGAAAGAAATATACTGCTTGATTGATTGAGGGGATCAAATTATTTTCCTAATATTCCAATCTTGTAAACGGTCAATGAAACACGCCCTTAATGTTTTCGTACCTTTTTCCAGCTTCATGATGACGCTGAACCCTTGGATAACGTGATCGAATTCATGCAGTTAGAACAGAATTTCAGCGCAGTACAAAGGAAAAAAGGTGAGTACTGCAAACATTTTGGTTATTAAAGGACTTAGGAAACCCAGCATGTCACCGTCTTTAATTTGTGCTCGTTAATTACATAAAGTATGTAGCTAATGTTTCAGAACTACAAAAATGTGAGCCTGCATACAAAATTATAGTGATTATGGAAATCTAGGTTCATTCGCATTGTCCACGCATTTACGGCCCCTTCAGTCAACTCAGTAACTGCTGGAAGTAAGTTGCTGCTATTTATGACTCTTCTGATGTTTGTTTCTTCTACCTCTTCCTTTTTTTTTGTCCAATGTTTCACTTTAACTCCCAACTAGTTGGAAGAACCTAAAATAAAATATTTCAGGTTCTTACGGTTATCCTATACAACTTCCAAAATATTTAATCGAGTCTGTAATGCTTCTTAGTATTAGTATAGCAAAATACTTGGCTTAGTTTTGTAGCGATGGAAGAATATCAAATACAGTAATTAATCTGGCGGAAGTGTAATTGTTATGAGACGTTGCAGCACGTTCAGGCTTGGACAACAGCTCATATTAAATACCATTTTATTTGCAGCTAACAAAGAGGAAAAGAAACCCGGGAAACCAACCATTCTGGATCCAAAAAAATCGTACAACATATGTAAGTTGCTTGAAACTCTATAGAGGTTCCAACTTCAGGGACTGAAATTTTGAAAATTAAAGTCCTTTGAAATGGCATTTTCTCTGTCTTCAAAGCATTTCTGAGTAACCTATCGAGGTGTCAGCAAAGAACCTGGAGATTGGATCCATCTTTCCTTCCGTTGAATTTTGTAGCAGTTGTCAACGTCCTTTGAAACAGCTATTTACGTTTTCATTTGACACTAGGAGATTGAAGATGATTTTAAACTGTAGAACAATTTTGTCGGGATTTTGTGGAAAATTTCCAAGTGAAGAATGTTCGCTGATGCTTTATTAGACTAGGCATTTGTTGGCTTATAAACGACTTGTTTAAGCTGTGTAAAACAGATTACCTTATGTAAGTAATCCCAAAATTCATTTGTTTCTTTGTGTAGCCATTCTTTTGGGTCACCTAAAGATGTCATTTGACGAGATTCGACGGGCAATGATGACGATGGAGGAGAACAAGTTCTCTGAAGCACATCTGAGACAGTTGCTGCTGTATGCACCAGACAGCACCGAGGTAAAATTGTTTACTTCTTATCTGATGTCTGGAAATTGTATTGAATTCTATACCTTTTTAAATGTAACAGTATAGGGGGATTTCAGTTATTGTTATTAATGGGTCAACCAGCTCTTGATTAGCTGTTTGAGACGAAGCTTTCTTTGTTTCATGTGTCGAAGGTGTTTGAATTCGAAAGGGTTTGTTCGTTTGTTAATATTACTTAATTTGAAATCTGGCTATCATTTTTTTTTAGTTTTCAGTCTCTATAGGGGAATCTTATCGTTTACATTTGTATCATCATAAAATAGCAAAAGTTCAACTTTGAACATCAAACAAACAGTGTCCACAGATAAAATGATCACGCCAGCTATAGTTCTCATTTAAAATGTAATGTGATGTGCGGGACGGCTTCCAAGAATTGAGTATTTAAAATTTTCAAATTTTATAGCGATTTTAGTGGCAGTGAACAAAAACGTATCTCGAAGGAATCACTCTTTGAATCTTGTAAACACAGAAATAAGTGAGATTGAATCGCCGAAAATCAGCAATATGTACTAAGTATAGGTAAATCAGTTACCCTTGAATACGATTTGGGATTAATTATACGCCGAGTAAAAATGTCTGAAACTTACGTAATTGAATAAGCGAAGCGAGTTTAATTTGTTGTCTCTGACGAATATACGAGTACTGTTATTCCAAGTCTCCGTTCAAAGGTATCTTACTACTTGTTAATCATCAGTGCCTAAAATAATAATATTTACTTTAAGGGCGGGGACTTACATTGACATGTTTTCTCTTCAAACAGATACAAAAGTACAAGTACTTTGCCGATGACCCAAGTATTTTGGAGATAGCAGACAGGTTTTCTTTGGAGGTTCGTGTTTCCTTGTGTGTTTTGGTTAAGTTTGTAGCTGTCCTTGTTGAACGGTATTTGGAACACAATCCCGACGTTTTTTAACTATTTTGGATGTTTTCCGTGAAAGTCGTTCTTCGAAATCTCTGTACTCTATCGAATCAACCAACCAAAATACTACTCATATATCTAAGACGTGTACGAAATGCACGAAACGTGTTTCAGGATTTATATACTCATGGGAACATCTAGAAAACTTTTATTTCTTTTTGTAAAATTCTTTGAATGCCCTGGAATTTTTTGCCGACTCCAGAATACATGTATATCCTTGAGAATGAAATTTTATTTTTTAAAGAAAATAGCATGATTTAAATCAAATCCATTAAATCTTAAGTCTTCTGATAGACCAAACAGATAATTGTACAGTTCTGATAAGTTAGTATGCGTTGATGTTGAGCGGTCATTGATACAACGCCTCTTAGTAAATATGCTAAGTATAAAACTTTAGACAAAAACACGAGGGAGAATTCTGCATTTGAGGTTTGCCAAAGTTATGAGAAATTTGTGGAGTTTTTGGCTGTGAAGCAAGGTCTTGGAAAATGGGGGAACGAGAGAATGTACATCAAAATCCCATACTTCTTGTTGAAAACATTTCAAACTTCCAACGCATGAGATTACTAGTTGTACTTCTTAGTACAAGCGTAAACATAATACGATGACTATTTTTTATATTCTTTCTTACTTGTGGTGCAGTTGCTAATTAGAGAAGTTTTGCAGGTATTTTAAAAGGGACTATTTCACTGCTGAATTAGTGGATTTCTCATCATTAGAAGTTGAATGTTAATGTTATTTAACTAAAACATTTTAAAAGAAAACATCGTAATCTGCCAAAAAGTTCTTTGATCGGTCACTTCTGCCAAGGCTCAATGCATTATTAACCAATTTATTACTTTGTGTTCCGGCCCGGAACATAAATCGAGATGCGTTGTACAGCAGGGATTATAGTCCAACCTAACTACGCCTGAAACAAATCATCCATACTATTTTCATACATCTTGAAAAAGTTAGATTCGTATCTGAACTTGGCTTGTTTATAGATATTTTAGCTTGAACTTCATTTTCTTGTTAATAAAGTCTTGGGTATGTGCGATGTGTATTCTTAAAATGAAACCAGATTTGAGCCGTTTCTGACTGCCATTTTCCGTTATGTAGATGAGCAAGGTGCCAGGATACACCCAGCGACTACGGGCCTTGTTATTCAAGGCAAGGTTTGCCGACAAGGTTGATGAGATTAAACCGGTAAATGACTTGGGTTTCTTTTATAGATAGACAGATTTTTATTTCGGAAAACATCAGACAAAAAGAAACAAGATTTGCACATTTGAAATAAAGAAACCTGTGAGCAGTCATAGCGGAAGGTCATGATAGAGCTAGAATCAGACAAGATCAATGTTGAAAGAGCCCATCGTGTACCCTCGAGAAAAACGGTAAAATCGCGTGCAGTTGTTGTAAAATTCCTTAATTATAAAGATCAGGAGAAGATGCTGAAAGCCGGAAGACTCAAAGGCACAATATTTGAAAGAGAAGACTACTTGGATCGAGTGGCAGAGAAGAGGAAATAACTCTTCCTAGAAGTGCTGGAGACTTGGTTCAGCAAGCCGATCGTGCATGACTGGCCCTCCAGACCTCCTGGTCTATACCGTGAATATCAGCAGTATAACCTTTATTACCAGACTACAAGCAGTTCCTAATTTCTTCTTGACTTCATAGTTATCTCGCGATTACCTTCGTGCGCTACAAATTCGAGAGGAAATTGCTTGAACTCTAATTTTTCAGCAAGTTTCATTTCAAGCATTTTATCAAACATGTTATGTATTAGACTACAGGTTTTCAATTACCAATGTTGTTGACACATACTGGAATACTCAGTCTTTGTTTAACTACAATGTGTAGGATCTAGAAGCGGTGATCCAAGCCTCGGAAGACCTACAGGCCAGCACCAAGATGACGCAAATCCTGAGGGTAAATTGTTTTCGTAGTTAAATCGTGTTTGTGCTTTCTATCAGTATGTATTCTGGACTGACAAAACTGCTAGGTCTACATTATAACAATAGAACCGTAAAAATAGGATTAAAATACACTCTTAAAGGGGCTCCTGCGCAGCTGAATTGATGAATTTTTGCTTCTTCAGAAGTTTTATCAACTAAATCGACAATAATCAATCACTTCTATAAGGTTTTATGCATTTTGGAGCAACTGACTACTTTGTGTTCCGGCCCAGAACGTAAAAACTGATTACTAAAATCCAACTTAATCGACGCCTAAAACAAACCATCCGTGGCACATACCTCTTGAAAAACAGTTTTTTTTGTCATAAAATCCCAGAGCATGCGCAGAGCCGTGAAAGAGCCCTTTTAAATGGCAAAATTGGGATTTTCGGTCCCTAGACGGTAATGATACCGGCAGCAACATCAACTGAAAACATGGACAATGGCGGAACAACAACATTAGTGACAATAATAGTGAAATAATGACACTGACATTGCCGACGGTCTAAGTAAATTACAGTTTGTTAATAACTGTTGGTTTCTGGCCTTCAGCTTGTTCTTGCAACAGGTAATTACATGAACAAGGGTAATGCGAGGATCGCTGGAGCATCGGCCTTTAAGATCAGCTTCCTTACCAAGGTAACTTACTAGTACAATTTCATGCAGAGAATGAATCCTTGTTTGGTTAATAAGAAAGAACCCAATTGACGAAAAGCGTGCAGTCTGTATACAAAGAGATAGTTGGTGGTTCTTATTTATTACAGTTGATAGTTTGTTTTTTAAGGATTCAGCTTTTTGATGGTTTTATCTTTAGTAATGGTACAATTAAAGTTTGCCAGTTTGAAATGGAAAAGGTTTTCTTACTCCGAAACGGAACATTCGTTTCCTGGAGTTGCACAACTTTCTGAAGCCTTTTAAACATTTTCCGAAGATTTCCAAAGATTTTTGGAAATTTTGAAAACTCTTTTACACTTTCCTATGGTTCCCAAAGATTTTCCGGAAATTTTTCGAAACTGTTTGCATTTTTTTGTGCACTGGTTTGTAAAATAATGCTTTCACCACCTGAAGATACAATTTATTTCTTTGCACCGCTGTGCAATATCCTCTTTATATTGTCCTATTTGCCCGCAGCTATCAAGTACGAAGACAACTGACAACAAGTCTACACTTCTCCACTTCCTGGTGAACACGATAGAAAACAAGTACCCCGAGGCGCTAGACGTAAAGAATGAGCTTGGAAGTGTCCTGATTGCTGCAAAAGGTGACAGTTTGTTTGATCTAATTAGTTTAATTCAAGAAAAGTTGTTATTGGTAAACATAGAATGCTTACAATAGTTTACAATAGTTTTGATTAGCCTCCTCCACAGGCAACTCTGGTTCGCGAGTTTGAGGAAACAAAGTCCACGAGCGAGTGGGCGAGCATGCCCCCTCTTCCCGATTCCCCTCTCCCCATTTTCACTTTCTTTTCCAGGCCCCATTCTTTCCCCTTTCCCCGGTTTCGTAGAGTTGCCTGTGGAGGAGGCTAAGTTCTGATATTAACCACTGGGACCACCCAGAACCAAAATAGAAGGTAAAAATGGAGGCGACGGGAGGGGTGTGATGATGATGCCCGCTCCCCCACCCCCTTCCCCCTCCCTTCCCAGTGACATATTCCCCCTTTTGTAACCATTACAAATGTTTCAATCAGTGTAAACCCGGAGAAGGTGGGTGGAAAATGGGTGGGGATTTAATCATTTTCTTTGTCCTATGGGTTGGGAAATTGACATGAGTTTGGGTCGCTTGGTTTGATTCTTTCCACGGTGCCGGGAATTTCTCGCTAGATCTTACCAAAAAAGCGTGACCCACCACTGGAACTTGACATCCTTTTATGAATGTGTTTAAATCCCTGTCTCTGCCCGGGGCTCTCCACCCCCCTCGGAGTTTACATTGATAATTACCTAACACTTGTGAGGGTGTCTGTGTGCTGGTGTGTCGTGCTGATGCACAAATGTGTTCATTGAGGGAACTAAGAAAACGTTTTATAGGTTGAAAAGTAGTCAAACTACTGTTTGTTTCCTTATAGTGTCCTACCAGATGCTTGCGTGTGAAATTCAGGAACTTGAAAAAGGCATGAAAGTGAGTTGAACGTTTGTTGGAAACCTTTTTCCTGTGTTTGGGATTTTGATGTTCATAATTTCGATATAAAGACCAGTATATAGGTATTTATTATCTTTACAATCTCCGTTTTGTAATTAGGTTAACTACTATCTTGACTCGAAGGCTGGTTTATTCCAGTTAATAACCCCTCCCTTCTCCCCCTCGACTGTAATCGTACTCCAAACCCTTACAACACAAACAAGCCTAGAGCCAAAAGGCGAGGTTTTATAGTATCCATTTTTTTCAAATTGGGTCATTCGTTAGATTGCTGCCGATAAAAATACGTTTTTAAATTATCTTTATTTTTCACTTTTGTTTTCTAAAAGCCCAGATTAGGGGTCCAGCATCCTTTGCGTGCGTCTGTAGCTTGGTCTAGTTGAAAACTTTCGCTATGTAGAAATTGTCATCTGAAATAGATTTCCATTACAAGCTAGCGAGAGTACTGATTATTTTAAACAGTCTAATCTGTGTTTAATGATTAGTGTTGGACTACAGTGCGAGTCACTTTTGTTTTTGGATTGACTTGTTGAAACCAAAACAGTAAGAAAGCGCAAAGGATGCTGGGTATCCAATCTGGCCTTTCAAACAATAATAAGAGTATTACTACAACTGATCACAATTGACTCTTAAGAACTAGAATTCAAAATTATTTAAAATATGGCAGAGTAGTGATGACGTACCATATGGCGTTCAACCTGCTCAGCTTAATAGCTTTTTTACCTGTAGGAAATGAAGAAAGACCTTGGTGTCTTTAAATCAAGACAGTCGTTGTTGGAAGGAGATCGTTTCAACGAAGCAGTGAACGTATCCTTTTTAAACGTTTGTTGCGACACGATAATGTGCTTTGGATCTCCTTACTAGTAAAGTTTTGTAGTTGTGTGACTTGCCTAATAAATGACTTGAAAATAATCCAGGAAATAGCTTTGAGTATTATCAAAGGGGTTGGCTGGGAGGAAGAGTTCTGTTCTACTGAAACTATTAACAAAAATTTCTTAAAGGAATCTAAGGCTGAAAAACACATTTTCTCTGACACAAAAATTAAATATTACCTTAAGGCTGGTTCACATTAGCGACGCAACAACGCAAACGCAAACGCAAGCGCAAGCATCTCATCCATGAAAATATTATTTTATACACATCACATTAGTCACAGTTCAATATCAACAGAATAAAAGAATATTTTCATGGATGAAATGCTTGCGCTTGCGTTTTCGTCGTTGCGTCGCTAGTGTGAACCAGCCTTTAGTCTGCATTGGAAATCAAAAACCGATAATTCTGTTCCAGGGCCATAGGAATCAAATTTTTTAAAACTAACGTAAAAGTTGATGAGACCCATTTTATGGGGGGGGAGGGTTAAAAACTGAATAAAGCGAAATAGGGTTTTTAAAGTAAAACGTTTTGTTTCATACGCACCAAAAGTTGGGGGGAGTGGTGGAGTCTGAATTTCCTGCGTGCCATCATCTTAAAAAGTGACGTGTAATGGTTTGCGATTGAATGGCAGTGAAAGTGAATGAGAGGAGGCCTGGTACTTCAACCATTACACGTCACTTGGCTGCACGTGGGAAAATCAAGCTAAGAGATTGGGCATACTAAATCGCTTTACGTAAGTGAGGGGGTAACAAGTAAGGCTTGGCCGCTCAGCACTAGTAAATAAGATGTGTTAAGTTACAGTGCTGTACAAATGTCCCAAGTAATACCCACTGAGCGATAGCTCTAGTATAAGGAAATGGGCTCATATGGGAAAAAAGAAAAATCTCTCACCTCGGCGAGATTCGAATCTACATTTATTTCATATATCCTCATTCGT
The DNA here is from genome assembly GCA_025434825.1 of Bergia sp. 'catenularis'. NCBI lineage: Eukaryota > Metazoa > Cnidaria > Anthozoa > Zoantharia > Parazoanthidae > Bergia > Bergia sp. 'catenularis'. Next base: position 2,793 of record JANRMR010181079.1, on the reverse strand, counting down.
ACTTCCAACAATAGCACAGGATTATTAGAACTCACAACTGACCTGCTTGGCTGAATGGCTTGGAAGCTCAGTGATTAGAGCATCCAGGCATCGCAGAGGCCATGGGTATAAATCCCGTTGATGCCTGAATAGTTGCAACTACTTATAATGTAACAATATAAATACAACAACAATTGCAAACTTGAAGTTGTTTAAATCGATGCAGGCTGTGGTTCCTATCATTCTTTTTTCCAACTCTTTTTGCTTCCTAATTCAACTGCTTCAACACTGAACAACCCGCAGTGAAAGCTGAATTGTGCGAGTTGCCAGATCTGAAGCGACCGAACTGGGAGGCTACAACCCGCTGTATTGTATCGACTTCATCTTTTGATTTTAATTCTGGGGGCCAAAGGTGGGGCATCAAACAAGAACACTTATTTAAATTTCCCTCCCGCGGTAATCGTTAATGGTTAAATGAGTCACTTATTAGCTGATAAAACTTGTCAAGTTACTTTTTCCTACTGCATGCGCAGCAAGTGTCCTCACTCATTTGTGTCTTCCTTGACGAGTTCTTTCTGTGATCAGAAAATCATAAAATCAACAGAAGGTGAACTTCAGGCAATTCTTGACCTTCGAACCAAAATGATGACTAAGTTCCAGGATGTTGTAAAGTTTTATGGGGAAAGTGAGGCGAAAATGACGACAGAGGATTTCTTTGGTTACTTTGCTACCTTCCTTATAAACTTCGAGGTGAGTTTTCTTGTTTGAATCATATCTTGCTGGCTGTGGTTTTCTGGCAGTGATTTGTACAGAATTTGGTCCTGTGGTTATATTTACAGCGTTGCTCTAAAACCAATAAACCATACAAAAACAAAGTATCTTCAAATTACTGAGGTTTTCTAGACCTTTATTTTCATTTACAACATGCATTAAATTTATTGAGATTAACAAACTAGGGTTGGTCATATTGAAACAACAAAAGCCTTGTAAGTAGTGGGTCCTCGATATCAACATCTTGACAACCTGGTAAGTTTTTGCTGCTTGTGCCCGGGCATTAGATAAACTTTGTTTCCAGGGTGGCCCATTCAGCTACGTGGCTCAGGATTCCAGAGATGCCTTTCTTAAGTAAACCAAGCTCACAGTATGTGATATAAAATCTAAATTACAATGTATGTTTTAAAATTACATTACTGTGAAAGTTGTATGCACTTAAAATGGATAAAAATTCAATGGATATGGAAAAATGAAACAAAACTTGTCCAACGTTGCTGGAGCCAAATTATTTCGTTGTTGCTGTAAGCACCTCGTTGTAGAAGGACTTCATTCCATAGTTGAAAGGATTAATTGTGACTTATACTTTCCAGAGAACACACAAAGAGATTGCAATGAAAGCACAACTTGAAGAGGAAAAGGCGCGACGAGAAAAGCAAAGAGAGGTAAAGAATTAGCTTTGTAAACAACAAACAGCGGAATGTAGATACTCGATGGTGACCAGTTACAGCGTAATAAAATAGTTCAAGATGGCGTAAGTTAAAGTAAATCCAACTTTTTTCTACAGAACAATGCTTCTTGCTTCTTATTTTCTTCATTACTATAAAAAGAGATCTTTTTTATTATTTTTTGCTATTAGAAAAGAAAAAAGTAAGTTTCTCCTTTTTCATTCTTTCAACTTCCATAACCGCTGATGTACTTGCAATGCATTATCCAATGTTTGACAACTAATTGAAACTGCAAGAACTGTTGCACCTTTCGGTCAACCGTCTATTGCAAATTACGATTTAACATACTGACGCATTTTGTAATAAATTGACTCATGATCTAATGCTAAACTTTCTGACAACTTATTTTCCCCTCATCTGTCACATGTAGATCCTTCAGAACACTGGCTTCTGAACAGTCTTTGTGTTGTTTTGTATTTACCGTCGAAACATTTAATTCGTCCAACATTTTTTTAATCAAAGAGACCTGCAATGAATTTTTTACGAAGAATAACAGCTTGATTTATACTAAGTTCTAAGCGAACCTGACCAAGCAAAACATTAAATTTTCGTCTCAAACAAAACTCAACTCGTCTCAACTCAACTCAACTCAAACCAGTGTAGTTTCGTCTGGGTAAATCTTTTCCAGATAGTGTTCGGTGATCGTCTCTTGTAATTCTCTTCAACATTCTTTCTTTGCATTAGAAGAGACAAGTTACGAATTAGGATTATTGTGACATTTTGGGTAAGTTGTATTTAAAGCTAATGGGTTTTTTTCGCTTTCTTTCCCTTGTTTCATTTACGAGATAAGTTGAGATTTCTAAGACAGTTCTGATTTCAGCCGAGTCTCAACCCAAAGAACATTCCTCGGGTAAGAAGTACCATAAATCAGTATTCGTTTGTTCATCAAAATTTTCAGATTTTTTTTATTACAAAATGCGTCAGTTAGAAATTATAGGGTAAGCACGAGCTTGCAGTAGCAGTTTGTGTACTTAAAGTAGTTTTTGAAATTTTTACTGAGTATTTGCGAGGTGTAAATTTCTTTTGCCTGTTACCGTCATTTAGTGTATTTGTTTAATAATTGAGTCAGCTTGAAACTTGCTGATATAAACTACCGATACACAAGCAACAACTACGAGTTTTCAGTGTACCACAACAAATGTGAATTACAGTGTTCAAAAACAATGCTTTTCCCAACCTAACCAATCAAACGAAGCAGCCAGGTGACCGGAAATTTATCACGTGCTTGGAGTAAGCCACACCTCCCAGAACGCGCTGCGAGATTAGTAACGATCATTGATGTTCTCTCGTTTTGCTTAAGAAATAAATTCGGTAA
>JANRMR010181068.1:0-11667 GCA_025434825.1 Bergia sp. 'catenularis' | reverse complement strand
TGACGTAGTAGGACACTCGAAAAGCAGAGAGAAAACTCGTCTTCGCCTCGTTTTCTCTCGACACTTTTCTCGTGTCCCACTACGTCACTCCATGTTCTATTCTTGTATAGAGCCACGCGCGACACTGTTTTATTCCTTTATTAGATCTTTCCTTTTGCTTTTTATGTTTAGTAATTATGTTTGCATTTATTTTCTTCGTTTTACTTTTAAGTAAAATATTAAAATATGTTCTGATGTATTGACTGTACGCAGCTAAACATTGTATGATTGAAGATGTCCCGGGAGATGTACAATGTGAATACAATTTTATTATCAATATTACTACTTTTCAAACGTCAACATATTTTTAGTATCTCTATACAAAATCATTATTGGAAGCCCGCCAGGAAAGAATTAAGAGAACAACAATCCACAAGCAGTTTATCGCTCGACTGTGCAAACAACGGCCAAGCAACAGGTACCAACTGACGCAAGTGCTGAAATGAGAATTTTCTTACCACTCAAAACAAAACCATCCAAGAGCCAGTCCCCAGATAAAACCAATGAGGTGCCTTACGGAAGGTGAAACTTTCTTGGGGTGAAACACAGTCTTGTAGATATATCCAAGGGGAAGACTCAAAACCATGCAAAACGTATAATTCACCTGGAGCAAGAAAATACATGATAAATAATTAAACGATATCGCCCAATATCATATACCCGCTTTTTTCTTTATTAGAACAAACTAAATAAGAACAGCGAGGCTTAGATTCGACAAAATTTAAAAACTGGTTCGAAATAATCCCAGGTTCAAACTACGTGACAGATAAATCCAAGCTTAAATTTTCAACTAGAGCAGTTATTTTATTTACGAAAATGAGAACAATTTAGTTTGGAGTTGAATTTGAACGCAGAGTCTCGAACAAAATTATCTGGTTTTCAAATTTAAAAAATTATGTAAACAAAGATTTTTATTTTTAAGCCCAAAACAGACAAAATATGAGTTTACGATAATCAAATAAAAATTACAGACCCTTCCACTCTCAAATATGATTTACACTGACTGTGAAACTGAATTGAAAATGTGGAGGTGACCTTTAGTTGCACGGCAGTGGTGTGTTCATTGGAGCGCGTCACAAAACGTGACATGTTGAAGAATCGAACTCTTGCAAACGAAAACGTCGGTTTAGCAACTTAGAATTCAGTTGAAACAACCGGTTTTTCTTCATACCTGGTCTATGGAAAACGAAGTCGACCTTGAGAAATCTTCCAAAAGCTGACGAAGAAACAACATACTTGAACAGGAAGAAGAAGAAAATAAGTTTACAGTTACAGATAATCCCACATGTGAATGTAATGTATATATTTATAAACTGGAAGTCCTCTTAACTCACAGGCCCCCCCATCGACTAGTATCACTAACCCACACGCCTACGTAGCCACCCGCAGAGAGTAAGATTTGTACTTATGCACATAAAATTGCTACTGCAACGATTTTCAAGAACATTGATACTTGAAAACCTTACCCATAATGTGAAAGCATTGGCATGTCTAACGATATTTAGAGTGAAGTCCTACACTTCCGGAATGAAAGAAAGACGCGTGACCAAATCATCAGTCACATGAATGGGCGAAGTGCCCTTGATTGAACTTTAGAAGATTCCTTTGCTAGCGACAGTGATATGGTTTTTTTTTCTAAACGTCATAAAAGGATATTATGTGTCAAGGCTAAAAGCTGTTGACGACTGCTAAATCTACTTTCCCAACAAAGACAAAAGTCTGAAGATCAAGCTGCTGGGATCGAAAAATACCCGCACTTTTCCGTTATTTGACGCCTCTTATTTAGTCGTAAACTAGCACGCATATTGGTCGAATTCTTCCTTATTTTGAAATATTTTCTATTCAAAACTCATGTTAGTGTGCAGTGATCGTAGCTCACTTAGTGGTACAAAAATTATTCATGGTATCCAGTAATGAAACAGCTGGTAGATTATTCTCAATTACGTTTCGTTCCTTTTTTATTCATGTGAATATGGCGGTTTTAAAGCTGCTCTCAGTGCACCCTCATAACTGTAGAGAAAAATAAGCGTCATAGGTCATCGACAGAGAAACCAAAGATAAGGTAAAGTCAATCAGTGCTGTCGCAGGCTAGCGGCAAATATTACAGCGTTCGTTCAGTTTTGGTAGTGGCGGATCTGAGGGGAGGACAATGTTTCAATTTCCATTTCCCAAGCCGATAGTTCGAGTCATTTTACACTGGAATTTCCACACTTCAAGAGCTTTCTCTGTCAGTATACATCCCCTTTCAAAATTCTGGATCCGCCACTGAAACTTCCCATCACAGGGACAACGCTTTCAATAACAAAATATAATGCAGGAATCAGCATAAAGTGTTATGATTTATTTAATAATCTATTCGTAGTTGACAAATCATATCTGCTATTTACATGACATTTTATCGCATATATTAATTTCATCTATTTGTTTAATTTGCTTGTTTACTCATTTAATAACATATCCGTTAATTGCTTAATTATAAGAATCCAACTCCCAATCATCAGACAAAAAAAATTATAGAAACTGTTATAAAATCATTCGCAACTATTTCAATTGAGTTGCATCTAAATCATGTCCGATATTGTACTATCAAAATTTGGTGGCAAAACCTACTGTTTCGGCAAATCAAACTATAAATTGTGTGCAGTTTCATTGTATAATTTCATTCTTAGCCTTATCAACAGCTACAAAAACTGTAAGAGCCATAAACACTACAACAGAAAAAAAAATCAGAACACATAAAATGTGTTTTTGTTTTTGTTTAAATGTTAAAATCTAAAAACATTATTGCCCCCCCCCCCATTTGCCACGCCCTTTTGTAACACACTTCAGTGTGATATAAAGTAGCATAAAATGTTAAATCTAAACAATCCTAACCCTTTCCTGTAGCAAGTGGCTCTTTAAGCAAGGCCTTGTCTCCGGTCTTCGCAGTGATAAGCGGATGAGAGCCCGTGTACGCCATCGGCAGAACACTTATTCATCGTAGGTTTGCCCCTAGCAGAAGCTGGTGTTTAAGTATCCAACTGAATCGACTGAAGCAAATTAAGTACCATACTCAAGGATCAACACAGTGGTCGGGCCGGGGTCTTTGGTATGCGAGTCGGACACGCTAACCGTTTAACCACTGCGTCTCGGCAGCAAATCAAAGAAAATCAATTTAAATAAAAATCTGCCAAAAATTACCCTTTAAGTCCCCACCCCAAGTATTTTGAATACAACAATATTACGAAATGTCATTCCTAAATATTTAGGAGAACCTTACGATGTTACAAAACGTAACCTTTCTTCACCAATTGTTAGCAAATCAAATAAGTATTTAGAATTTTAAATAATAAACCTTTAAGTGTAAAGTCTTTGTGTGTTGAAAATTACTGTTAAAACTTAAGAAAGATACAATTGAGCAGCACATAATTTTTTTTCGTGTAAAAAGTATTTAACACAACTGCTGCGCTCGTTCGTAAAATACTGTTTTTACCACCCCCAAAAAATGTTTGCGACCCTGTAAAGTGTAATATCCTTCATATAACAAGCTTCCTCAGTAACTTCTTGTTTCGTTATTGACAACGGAAATGAGGAACAAAACTAAATTAACATGCATGCTGCGTCCATGTCTTACACTTGAAAAAATCTTTTTTTTATCAAAAAGACGGGTTTAAGCTACCTTTAATTGTCTGGATGACACCGAGGATTTTCTAAGATAATGCTGAATTGCAATGCGTCTATGAAGGTCTTTTTGTCGTTAAAACAAGAAATTTGTTTACTCATAAACTCTTGCTGAGACCCTACGGTCCAGCTAAGATTACTTTTTAAAGATTGCGATTGGCATGCAAAAATTACAGCTGCTATAGCAAAATCCATAGCATCTGTCTATCATCCCAGTTACACTCTTTTTTATAAGAACGCCGTTATCAATTATTTCTGGCACGAACTTATAATGTGGATTCAGGCTCATCAGAACACAAAAAAGATGAATTTCAACCCTGCAGAATTATTAGGTCTTGTATCGAATCAGAGTTATTATTAGTATTAGATTTAATCTTGCTCTATGCGCGTAACTACATTTACAAAAGCAAGATACGTCAAGAATTACCAAAGATAAATGTTTTCAGCCGCAAATTAGAAGGGGCTTACCAAATAGAGAAGAAAATAGATTTTTGGAAGGAAAACAGACAATATTAAATAACAAATGGAAGCCTTTCTTTTGTATCTGAGCCAGAACGTTAGAAGAAAACACAAAACTCTAGTCTAATTTTTTTCAGACTTGGAAAACCTTGTTAACTTACACAAACTGTAATTCTATTCTACTTGTAAACCCACTCAAATTGTAAAAAATCGCTGAAGCTGAAATATTCCAAAATTTAAGAATGTGTTTAAGAACACATCTCTATAAATTTTGAAATTGAAACGGAGAGTCACTACTAAATATCGTGAGAGAGCGGTGTTAATTTCACATTTGATTACGGCAAACAAGCGAAAGGGGCTCTTTCATGACTGAATCAATGTTTTTTTCTTGTTCAGAAATGAGATTTTCACGTTATTTATCCAAATAGTTTCAAATAGAAAATATGTTAATCCACCAAAAGACTGTAATTAATCACTTCTCCCAAGGTTTTATGCTTTTTCAAACAATTTATTACACTGTGTTCCGTCCCGGTACATAAGAATTGACAACTACAATCCAACTTAATCGCTTCCTAAAAAAGACCATCCGTGGGATTTACCTCTTGAAAAACTTAGATTGGTATCTGAACAGTGCATCTTTAAAGATATTTTAGTTTGAAACAGGTTTTCTTTGTTAATAATCCTTGAGCATGCGCAAAGCCGTGAAAGAGCCCTTTGAGGAACATTGGAAGGGGCTCTTTCTCGATGAATCAATGGAATTTTTCTTCAAAAGTTACATTTTCATGTTATTTATCCAAAGAATCTTAAATGGCAACACCTTAATGCGCTTAATGGCCAATATGCAATCACTTCTGCCGAGGTTTTACGCATTTTAAAGCAATTTATACAATTGTGTTTCGATGTGGAACATAAAAATTGAAAACTACAATCCAGCTTAATCACCTACTAAAACTGACCACCCGTAGTATTTTTCTCTTGAAAAACTAAGATTGATACCTAAACAGTGTTTACTGATAGATATTTTAGCCTGAAACAGTTTTCTTGTTAATAAATCACTGAGCATGCGCATGCAATACCGCGAAAGAGCCCTCCTGAAAAAAAAACCACTTAGAACCTTCAGCCCAGCCTAAAAAGTAGACGTTCCTATAAAAAAAGAGTGTAATTATGTAATAAGATTTATCCATTTTTATTCTTCATTTTAAATTTGTGTAAAATTCACCACCAATTATGAAAATCGCGTCCATAAATCATTTTGGCCTTTCGACAAGTGGTAAAGTTCCACATACTGCCGTCATAAATTTAATCCAAATCCATTTGAGTTCAACATTGCCCACATAGGGAAGGCCAGCTGCACTGAGTGCATCGTCTGTTTTCTTCACTGTGTCTGGGTCAACCTGCTGTGAGTGTGACTTCTTGTCACGACAGAGAAGTAACGCCAGGATACACATTACGTGACCAGCAAAATACGTGGACCTGTAACGTAACGAAAGCCCAAGACACTAGTTTTGTCTAAATTGTTACTCAGTTTACTTCATGTTAGGATTGTTCAGGGTTCCCACTCCTAACTGAACATGAAATTCAAGGACTTTCAAGGACCTTGTGAGGCAATTAAAACTTGAAAGTTTTCCATATTTTGTTGTAATCATCAAACAGTGCCAGTTATTCTCCATTTAGGGTTTAATCATTGACCATCTTCGCAAGCAAACATGTGCCACTTGGAAAAACCTGATCGTAGATTGGTCAAAACTTACAGCCAATCACAAATCCTGTAATACACAAATTTGCTTAAGGGGTCGAGCTTGTTTGTTTTCAATCTGAGCATTTGTCGATTTTAACAAATTGTAATAATTTGCTGGTGCTGCATCTGGCAATTCAAGGATTTTCAAGGATCTCCAGTGATTTTCAAGGACTTTCCAGGCCTGGAATTTTTATTTTCAAATTCAAGGGCTTTCCAGGATTTTCAAGGACCGTGGGAACCCTGATTGTTATGCAGAGGTATTTGATTTTGAGGGGATATAAGGAGGGGAAAGGACATGTAATCATGCATTAAAAAAACTGTTGTAAAGCTCCCTTTTACCTTCGGACAGTTCCGGAAGAGTTCTGTGCTGTGATTGGCTGTTTCAATTTTTTTCTGCTTTGGGATTGGTTGTTCAAAAAAATGCAATTACAAACTCAAAACAGTGCAATTAATTCTGTAATCACGGCTTTTGGGAACCAATCAGATTGCAGAAATCACCAGTGATTTCAAAATGGATATAATTAAAGGCAGAATTGTGCTTGATATACTTGCAACAGACGTTATTTTTGTATTTTTTAAGTCTTTTGAAAAACAATGGGAAGACTGCACGATTAAACCGTCCTTTTAAGCATGGGAGCATCAGTATTTCACACATGGCACACTGAGACTCACCTCCAGTACTCTAGTCCCGGTCTTAAGTCCATCACAACAAATGGAACAAACGTGTACGTCACGCTCATAATGGTTACTACGCATGTTATGACGTCATAGAGTACCTGCATGGAACGCGTGGCCTGGAAGTATCTTCTGCATGTGCGCCTGACCTGCAAAGGAAGAATTCAACATTTCAATTCAACGTAACATTCACAACCTGGGCTCGACATTAACGCTGGCCCGATGGCCAAAAATTAGGGCCAGTACGGGCCAGTACCGTTTGAAAAGTGGTGGGCGGATGGGGCCAGCGACTCTTTAGAAAGTCAGTTTGTACGTTCTGTCAACCAAAAAATACCTGGTCAAATTTTTGATGAACGAGATCTCGAAACTCAGTCAACATTAGGGTACAGGTATCCTAGACAGCATCAACTCAACGTACCGGTAGTGTGACATCCACGGAATTGATAAGGATGAGACTCCGCTGATCCGAAACCTTTCATGTTAGGCTACTGTATTATCATACTGGGCCAGTAAGTTTTGAGTTTTACTGCCCTGATGGGCCGATGGGCCAGTGACGTAAATTGCTTAATGTCGAGCCCTGACAGCAACAATCGCTTGATGTTCCAAACAGAATTGTCAGAATAATTTTCGTGTTAGTTTTCAACACCAGATCAAGGAGCTTTTAACCAATACATTTTACGTATTTAATACATTTTAAGACCACTAACAAAAATATGACCTTCACTGAAAGATGGCAGAGAGGTCCTCTAGCTAGAAGTTTATAGCATTTTGCTTCCATAATTCAAAGTTAAAAGCAATATACCTTGATGAATGCGTCCTAACCCCCATGAGTAGCTTACAGAGACATACAGCCATCAAAACTGACTTAACCCTATTCAGAATTGGGGGGAGGGGGCTGAAAGTGCCCGCGCCATCTTTCAACTTTTCTAGCGAAAGAACCATTTCATGTACAAGGCCAGGATTTTGTGACTTTTGCTGGAATTTATCGAGGAACATTTTAGTGTGTCAAACTTGTGTTCACTAATTATGCCATTTCTATAGCAACCCATTTTTAAATGACAGGTCATTATTTTTAGGATTTTCTTTGGTTATTCCAATTTTCCTCATTTTATGTGCATGCATTTTGTAGATTTTACTTTTTGCAATTCATCCCAACATATTCTCAATCATTTAGGTTAATTAGGACATTCTTTGACGTCATCAAAAAATTCAAGATGGCCGCCAGGCAATTTCAAGATGGCGGATTTATGACGTCATATGACATAGCTGAAAAAACAATATATCATTAAATTAGTTTTCACTTAATGTTTTACCACGGCAAATTTAGTATTAATACCTTTAATAGTTTTGGAGTTACAGGCCGCGGGCGCTTTCAACCCCATTATCATTATCATCATCATCATCATCATCATCATCATCATCACTACCATTATCATCATCATCATCATTATCACCATTATCATCATCATCATCATCATTATTATCATTATCATTATCATTATCATTATCATTATCATCATCATCATCATTATCATCACCATCATCATCATTACCATTATCATCATTATCATCATCATCATCATTATTATTATTATTACTGTCATTATGACTTACCGCCCGAGAGGCTTCTACCATGAGTCCACAGGTCAGAAAGGTAAGGTAGTATCCCGGATAGAAACCGTGCCACACGGCAGAGAGAAGAAATGCAGCCAAAATCCTGGTGTGCGTGCCCGATACTCTATCGTACGCTGTCCTGAAACACAAGTCAGATAAACCAAAACGTTAACACAAAAGGAATGACACTATTAGCTACTTTTATTTCGCCTTCTTTAGCCGTGTCAGTGGCTAGCACCGAGTAAACAAGCAGTTACCTAAGAAAATAGTTATCAGTATATATATATTTTCTCAAGAAGCATCAAAGTTATACCAACCGAACTTGGTACACTAATTAAGTAAGGCGTTACCAGATGATCAATTATCTAATTAACCTTTTTTGACGTTATATGATGTCACAGGAAGCCATTTTGGATTTCATGGCCGCCATCTTGGATTTTTTTGCGAGTCTCAAAAATCACCGAAAGCGAGCAAAATATGTTGAAAAGTTGAAAATATTATTGAAACGTAAAAACAGTCTGGAAATTTTTTTTTGAAAAAAAATGGTGACAAATGTTCCCATACCTGCTACTGAAAAAGTGGTTGCCATGGCAATGGCTTAATTAAGCAGGACAAAAATGGCACGTCAAATGATTCCCCAATAAATTTTAGGAAAAGTCACCAAATATCGTTGCCGGATCTACAACGACTGCCGAGTTATAGTGGTTTGAATTTGGCGCGGGCACTTTCCGCCCACCCCCGTCCAGATAAAACAGGTTGATAAAACACCACTTTAACACTACTAAAACATTACTGAAACTCTCCTAAAACAATATAACAATACCAAAACTCTACAAAGACAAGAATTAAAACACTAAATAAAAGCATGTACAAATAATGTGTATACTTATATAAGCGATTTTCCTAAGAAACGTCGAAGCACTAGTAAGTTACAAGACAAAAAGTTGAACCTTCTTAACCAATGTGCTGTGGTAATGTTCCAGTTATCCGTCACCATCTTCATGCTGAGAGGAAACTAAGATAAAAAAGCAAGATTAAACAGCTAAGGTCAACGGTATCTAATCGGCAAGGTTTTAATAAAAAGCTAAAAAACATAATTCATTTCCCGAAACATGTGGCTCGTAAAGCAGGCTCTCCGGTTTTCGTGTTCAGCGGACTCCCCCTGGACAGGACACTAATCCATTGCAGGTTAAAACTGATTCGACTAGAACAAGTGGTATAGAACGTATTACTCAAGGAAGCAGCACAGTATATAATAAAAGCAAAAAAGTCGTACACCACAGCGCCTTTGTTTTCGCTGGTTACGATTCAAATATGTACTTCCTTTTTTGGAACAACAATGAGCACGCCACGCAAACTCCAGACAATGCACTTTTGAGAGACTGTAAATGGGTTATAGAGTTACAGGGTTATAGGGCTATGGTTAGACATGTAGGAGTAGGGTTAGACATATAGGGCTAGGGTTAGACATATAAGGCTAGGGCTAGACATATAGAGCTAGGGTTAGACATATAGGACTAGGGTTAGACATATAGGGCTACGGTTAGACATATAGGGTTAGGGTTAGACATACAGCGCTAGGGTTAGACATATAGGGCTAGGGTTAGACATATAGGGCTAGGGTACTCAAACTGAACTTATGAACCTCTTCCATAATCCACCACACCCCTTTACCGCTTTCTTACCTCCAGTTTCATGCAGTATACGTTTGCCATTCGGTTCCATCTCGGGTTACCTTTTTCATCAAATCCATTGAAACCAAGACCACACGTGTTGTTCACTGCTTCCGCTGATGAGAAAAAAATATATATTTCTTTACTGGCTCCAGCGGAAAAACGGAAGGTTAAAAATACATGCAGCAAAAAATATATAACTTTAAATCGATTATATCAAATGTGAACTGTTAGATATAAAAAAGAAAGGTCCAAACCCGCAGAAAACATTAGCTTCCTGTAGGAAACGTTATTTCTGCTGCCTACCAGTCTAACGAACTTTGCAGTTACCTAGAGCTAACTCTCGAAACGCCAGCTTTCTACCACCCTAAGGGTGAAAATCATTACCATATTAATCACTCAACCACACGTTTAGCTTTCTGGACGACGTAGAAAACCCAGCTTTTCTAAATGTTAGTATTTTGTGTTCTTTGATCTCTCAATCTTTGGACGCTGGCAGTCAAGCAGTTAACTGATCAAACCAACTAACTGAGCTAATTAACTAATCTAACAAATTAACAAATCTAACTAATTAACGTATCTAATTAACTAAGCTAACTAATTAACTTGTCTAACTAATGTCTTATTAACTAAGCCAGCTAATAGCTAATCTAACTAGTTAACTAATCGAACTAATTAACTAACCGAACTAATTAACTTATCTAACTAATTAACTAATCAAAATAAGGAACTTATCTAACTAATTAACTTATCTACTGTGACTAATTAACTAATCTAATTAATTAACGGTTAATACACATTAAACCTTCACGTATTGCTCCTCACCCATTTTGAAGGCGAAATAGTATCTTAGGCGGGCAACGAGAATACAACCCCACCAGGCAAACAGCATCTTGTGTATGAAGGGCTTTGACATTAGCTGGTCGGGACCTGAAACGAAAAATTTACACAAAAACCAAATATTTTAATAAGACACACTTTGAATCAGATGTTCACGTGGCATACCGCCGCACAGAATGAGTTTCTACCCAGCTTATCACATCCAAGCAAAGTTAAGACCTAATCTCGTCCCTAGATTCCTCTTGGGCAGTTGTTGGCGCTTGTACGTGTAAAACTGAGCATGTTCAGTTTGCTGGCGCTATGTGTGGGTCTGCCGCAGGCCAGACAAGAACGAGGACTTTGGTTTAAGACTGGGGAAACACTTACCCTGCTGAGGCCCCGCGGCAAACAGGGCCAAGATACAGAGTGTCGCTGATGCCGCTTTGCTCACTGCTTCAACCTGTCAGAAATAGCATAACACATCATAATCGCGAGTTTCAACACATCAGGTTTGAACGGGCAGTTTTACGGTATGATTGCGCAATCTTTCCAAAGCTTGGTAAAAAACGTTATAAATAGAAAAATAACCGATGCTACAAATAGTTTGCGGCTTAGCTACAGAATACCCCGACCAAAAGAAGCACCCCCAAAAATGGTGGCTACGCGGATACACAGTCCCCAGCTCCCCAGCAAACTTTGTGAAACCGATCAGTATTAGAACAAATATATTCAAAGTTCTGAACCTGTATTTTGAAGTGGCTATGCGAATATGCGGCTACGCAGTCAAATTACCACCCCTCCCCCTAAACTTTTCAAGTATTTCAACTGCGTATCCGCGTAGCCACTTCAAAATACAGCTTGACAACTTAGAATATTTTCCTTCTATTGATGGCTGCATGGTGTTAAAAAGTTTGAAGCTAAAGCTAAATCCTTTCCCGAGCCAAGTGGCTCATAAGGCCGGCGCTTATCTCCGGTTTCCGTAGTGTTAAG
>JANRMR010181056.1:0-21104 GCA_025434825.1 Bergia sp. 'catenularis' | reverse complement strand
CCCCCCCCCCCCCCCCCCCCCCCCCCCCCCCCCCCCCCCCCCCCCCCCCCCCCCCCCCCCCCCCCCCCCCCCAGCATGCCTTGATTTGACTCGTGCATAAATGCAATATTCCCTCTAATATTCGGAGGTTTTTAAATTCCATCTTTATGATATGTAAATGCTATGATTTGGTAATGTATGCAATTTTAAAATAAATATTATTTAAAATATATTAAGCAATTGAAACGTCTATTCCTTCTGTAAAATGTGTTGTATTGCTACAAATAAACAGCTATTCAGAGACAGTCCTGGCTGGATCAGTCAGTGTATTTTATTATTTCTCACCATGTCGACTTTTAGTAAGTACAATGTGCACAGAATGGATGAAAATTATTAATTAATACAATCGAGAGCTGATCTAGTTCTTCCAATTCTTTGAAACAGTACAGCAATTTACAGACAGATTACATTCATCAAATGATTCCGTTTTGCCTCAGCAATCCTGCGTACATCATTTCCTGCCAATCTGCAATCATCACAATCTCCATTTCCATCATTCCCATCATCTGGTAGGAAATAGCTGTCATCGAAGTCATCTAACATTAGGCAGAAGTTGTGAAGTACACATGCTGCCATTATCAGCTTTGTCATAAGCTTGATATCAAGATGGTCCAAGTACAGCAACTTTCGCCATCACCCTTTCAACAATCTAGTAGAACGCTCTACTACCTGACGCAAAGATGACTGGACTTTGTTGAACTTTCTCTCATTTTGAGTCAGATGACCATTGTCCCTGAAGGGGGTAATTAACCAGCTGAAAAAAACGAGCGAAAAAATCATGGAAAATAGATTACAAGTTCTGCATAATTCAAGATTTTTGTCTGAATCAGCTGGTCTGAATAATGCAAAAATCCCATAATATTGCTATTAGACACGTCGGTTGGAGGGCTGTTTACTAGTGAATGCCATTTTATTCATTATTTCTTACTCTTGGGGGGAGGGGTAGACCATGGATGTTTTCCATGGCTAGGCACAGGTTTTATCAACACCCATTATTTGCTCAATCCAGGAGTGTCGTTACTACATCCGTTCACTGTTGTTAAATGTGAAAGGTACAATCAGGCGCAGATTTAGGGGAGGGGCCGTGCCCCCGCCCCCCTTTTGTTGAGAAATTTACAAAAGATTTATGAGAAAAACATCCAAATGCTGTTTTCCAGACCCCTTTTTCCAGAATTAGGGTTCTGGCCCTCCCTTTCTAAAATTTCTAGATCCGCCTCTGACAATGTGAAAATCTTACGGGAGTAGTGGGTATCCTCCATGTCCAAGAAGGTGCTCATCCCCTCTAAATTTAACAGCAGCAGTTTCGAAAATATTTGAGTTCTTAAGAACTCTTGAATCGTGCACAGATCCAGGCCATCCACTTGTGGCATCTCGAAGAATCATGTTGTCATCACAAACAACCTGTGAACGAAACATTTAGCTGAGGGATGCAGGGCTGGAAAATTCCACTAGCCTAATGCCCAGGGCTAGTAGATCAGGCAGTATATCAGGTTGAATTTTTTTACAAATGAATGTAGATCCTTTGAAAGAGCATACAATGTGTTCTGATGTGTATCACTGTAATGGAGGAGAAGGCTTTTCTTGCAAACAGTAGTTTTAACTAAAAGTCTAAAATCAATTGAGTAGAAAGGGGTTTCGGTAGAAGGCAGATCACTACTGATCCTCAAACTTCTGGCTACACAGCCTGAGAACTATTATAGCCACTTCATAGAAACTTTACCCATAGCCGCCTACTATTTCAATCTGGCCACCTACTTCAAAACTTAGTGAAAGCACTGGCAGCATTGCTATATTGCTTTGGTATTGTGACAATGTTATGTTAGCATCATCTGATAGAAGACAAAACTCTCTGAATTGTTTTACAACAAATAGGACCACGACATTTGGGATAACACTTTTTGAACTCAGGCTTATGCCTGAATAGTACTGGCTGGCCCTGGGCTAGCAGCTGTCTGGAAAATGTTTCTAGCTCTGGGTATGTAATACTGTAGTATAAAATTTGATATATTGAGAGGCTGCAAATTATTCATGCATCATGGTATCTCAATTACTTTCAAGTTATGCCTAACCTTGGTAATATTAAAACCAACTGCTGGTCAATACATTCTTTATATATTTCAATAGTTGTTGGCAATAATGCAGCCGACCACACTATGGATGAGGGTTTTATTGCCATAAAAAAATAATCGTTATCATAACTGTAGCTGTAGGGCATGAAACCGTTTTCTGCAGGTATATGATTGTGGGTCAACAAGGGGAGCTCTAATTCGAATTAAAGTACCATCAATGGCACCAACAATGCCTGGCAAACCATCTCCTTCAAAAGAGCTTGAACAAGTATTATCTCTTGGATCTCTGCACCTTGACGGAAAGAAGAATGATTAATGACAATTTAGTCCATATTAGCCATATCTTCCTGCTTCTAATAACAGGAAACAATGTTAAACATGACTAAATGTGGAAGTATGAGGCAAAGCACTTGTGGCAGGTACTGTACATGTAGATTGAAAATGCAAAGAAAACCGTAGTACCACATCATTGAAGTCACAGTTACAAGAACTTTGGATCACTATTATTTGCTATAGAATCACTGATGGCCTTTTACTGGAGCCTTACACATGTTACAATGTGCTGAAAGATGCAATAAAGATAATGCAATACTGCATCACTGCAAACCCTTATCCCCCCCCCCCTCGAATATATTGGAGGTGCCCCATTGCTCAAAAAATCCTAGGTATATGTACTGCCCTGCTAGCCTGCGCACCATAAAATGATATTGGCCTGGCTGCTGCCAAGCACAGTGAACCTCAAAAGAGAGTAAAATATAAAATAATGTATAGACTAGATAATAAAGAGAATGGGCGGAAGAAAATCAAATGTTTCAACTACAGATTTACCATGAACAACCGAAAAATATGCACAGAAATCATTTGAACACCCCCCCCCCAACCACCACCACCACCCAAAACAACCCCTCAAGATCATTCAATATTACGTTTTCGTGGTGTTGAAAAGGAAAATACTCACGATTTGGCCATTTGATGTATTGTGTTTTCATGGTCAATAGAGCTCTTGTAACGCGTTGCAAAACCGTAGTGACACTGCTGTACGTTACGTTAAAACGGTCTGCTACCGGTCGGGTCACTTCTTGGTTGGCCATGCACCAAACATAAATCAGCACTTGTTTAGTAGGCTCAATAATTTTCCTACCGAATCGGTTGGCGATCGGTATATGTCCTGTTGCAATAACAGCCCGCACCAAATGATCGCATGTTTCTTTTGTCATTCGAAAGTGGCCTTTAAATTCATCCAAGGAATATCGAGGGACTGTCAGGGTAAAAAAGCCTTCCATTCCATTGAGTTCTCTCCTCATAAATGGCACAGTGATGCCAAAAACAGTAATATCCTCCTCCTCCTCTAACAACTCCAATTCGTCACAGTTATTATCAACAGTTTCCAATATTGCAGAAAGCAATAGCATGTCGTGTGCAGCCGCCATTTTGATTCCGTTCCGCGACCGCGGAAATACTTTCCGCAAGTTTGTTTACAATTTGATTCAAGACTGGCGCATGCGCAAACTTAAGACCGCAGTGTTGTGAAAGCCTGAACCATTACATCTCGACCATTCCAACCGGTTTTTTCGTGCAAATGGTAAACGGCCCAAGTTAAAATATTTTTAAAAACTGTCTTTAGTGAAAAAACAAACATGTAGCTCTGTCAGAAATCTGAGATGGGTTCAAACGTGCAGCTGAGCACGTTTCTTAATTGGAACGTTGGAGACAGCATCGGCTACAGGACGAAGAAAGAGAATGGCCGGAAAATTGTTGTCAAAGTATGTAACCTTTGAAATTTAATACTCCCAGGACCTACTTCTAAAACCGTGAGAGAATTCTACAGGCTACTACACGCGTACGTGGTATCGTAAAATTATAGTTCCGTGTGGATTAGTTCGATTCATTCGAATTAATTTTAGTCCACCATTCAACAATCGTTTTGTTTTTGCCAGTTTTAAAACAACAGCCAGCTATCTGATTGTGCAATAAACATTCCTGTTTTGTCTTTGTGAGCGTTTTTCAAGCCGGTTTTACTGAAAACTAGCTCTATTGTAAACGGTGCTTTTGTCGTTCTATTTTCTGCAAATAACTTTTTCTATTTCTATTTTCTATTTTTGGTGCGCATACTAAAAGGTTATTGTGCAAAGTTATCGAATAATTTTTAAATATTAATTAGGTAACGTACATGTACAAGTCGCAGACAATACGTCTCAAGTATATTTACATAATTAAATCAAAGTACCTTGTGTTTTTCTATAGCCTGTGAACAGGCTTCCGGCAAGAAAAGGGGGAAAAAGCGAGGGATGGCTAGTTTTTCTAGTAACACAGTTAGAAGTGGGATTATTACATTTTTTAATATCAGCGGCCTGTCATCTGTCGTCTTGTGAAAGATATACTGCGCCTTGTGTCATCAGTGTGCTGCTCACTAGTACCTGTTTAAAAAATTGCTAATTAGGCCCCCAATTTTAATATATCCTGCGCGGTCCCAGTCCTTACGAATGCGTTTTCTTTTTAGGTGTTTTGTAAGCTGTGCGCAAAACACGCTGTTGGACTAAGAAAATACTTTCGGATAAAAGGCCAGGCCCTGAAGGAAATCGATCGGTATATTTGTGGTACAAATTACGTTTCAAAGTACACCGTTCAGCGCAATCTTTCACCTACTGCTCATTCTGTTAGTCAAGACCTGGAGAAACTGCTTAGACCAACTAAACATGCTGGGAATTCTTCGGTAGACCCAATCGATGTTGACGAGCCTAGAGCATCTGGTAGCGCAAGTGCAAGCACTGCAGATAGCCCTAGACAGCAACCCCGAATTGATGAAGCTTATCGTGCTGCAGCGAAGGAAGCATATGGGAAACTTAAAAAAACAGCATATGGGATCGCAGTCGATGACCTTCCTTTATCTAACTTTAAAACATTTGTGTGGGTACAGAAAGACAACGGTGTACAGCTCATGTCAGGTGTTAACAGTGGCAAGAAAGCAAGAGAGTTTGTACAAGAAATTGCTAATGCTATTAGAATAAAGTTGGCAAGCTTGATTGGCCAGTCAAATGCGATATCAGTGTTAATTGATGGGTCGCAGGCAAGAAAGACGGGAAAAGAGAAAGAACTGGTTCTTGTTCGTCTGGTACGTGGCGGCAAACCCGTATATTACTACGTTGGTCTTGCAGATGTTGCCGAATTTGTAGATGCGAATGCTGAAGTACTGAAGCAGTGCACTGATGACTGTTTCCTTAGAAAATTGGGCATCCGTAAGTTAAAGAACACCGTACTGATGGTTTCCTCCACTTCTGATGAATGATGGTAGACCATGGCTTGTAACATATCCATTGCGCTTCACATAGAGTAGAGCTGGCAATAAAGGACTCTCTTCTGAAAGAACAAAAGTTTCGAGCAGTCAAGCAAATTATGACAGATCTGTTCTATCTCTTCAAGTAGTCTGGGAAAATCAAGCGCTACTTTAACGAGTTGGCAGATGTCTTAGATGAGTAAGTGTATAGCATAACTAAAGTCCATGGTACTCGGTTCGTCAACCATGTCCGTTTGGGCTTGGCTCGCCTTCTGAACAACTGGTCAGTCTTGATGCAGACACTGGAAAATGCTGTGGAACTACCAAGCACAGGAAACATCCAGCCCAAACTCAGAAACGTTTTAAAGAAGATGAAGAATTTTACTTTTGTTTCGACTTGCGGTCTCATGAAACAAATCCTCGACATTTCGAAGCTGTCTCTTGTTCTGGAGAAAGGTGATGTCAAAGCCTTTGACATCCTTCCTGCAGTGGAGAAGAAGAAATCCCGCAATGAAGATGTGCTAACTGATAACAACTACTTGCTGGACTCGTGCAGTATTCAGATTCTTGATGGTAAAGAAAAAGTGCGCTGCAAACTGGCAAAGAAGGGCCACATGCAAAGAAATGAAGAGAATCGCGAGTTTGTGTCCCTGACATGCAGTGGAATGACTAAGATTGTAGGTGCATCTGCCAATGTTACTCGTCTCAAAACAAGAGTAATTCCACAAATCAACCGTAGTCTGGATGACCGTTTTCAGTCATTTTCAACAGAGTCTGAAATCTTCTAGATTCAAAACGCGAGTATTCAATTCAAAACATCAGTTTCAATTCAAAACGCGAGTATTCAATTCAAAACATCAGTATTCAAGTCAAAGCGCGAGTATTCAATTCAAAACGCGAGTATTCAATTCAAAACGTGAGTAATCAATTCAAATTCAAAAGCGTCAACTTGTGTTGAATTTATAGCAAATCCAGTTGGCCCTCACGCGAGTAGTTTTTATTTACAACAAATCCAGAAGGAAGTTTTTGTTTCAGATGTAGTACGGTTAGCGTAAAGATTTTACGTAATTCATCACCAGAGTACTGGTATTTCTTTAATTTTACACGCAATTCGAAATACGTGTGATTTTTTTTCGTGCATTTAGCATAATGCATTTCAGGTTTTTCTGGTCAAATCATGCTCAAATGAAGTTTTAAATGACAACTTAAATGCAAAATATTTTTCTTTCGAAAATTAAATGGTACAGAAGATTTGATTTCTCAATTCACAACATAGTAAAAAGACTTTTTAATTTTGACCCTGATAACGCGCCATACACAGTGGGAAACGTTATACAAATAAAGAAATTGCAAGTATATTTAATAACTTTTTTACTAGCGCTACGCGCTGCCTCAATTTTGTTTCGTCATTCGAATGATTTCAGACCGAATTGAGCTCCACTCAGTCGTACTATCATTGCAAGTATCATAATCGTCATGACTATATGTCACAGTACTTGAAGTTGAGTAGCACATTTTATTTTTACCTCTAAGTTGCATAATCGTACGTCCCTAATAAATATTCAGAAATGGAAAATGTACGAATAAGAATAACAACGAAATAGGCAGCATATTTACATGATAATATTAATCGATTAATAGAAAGTAGACAAATGAAAGTACACGAAATTTTAACCAAACTCAGTAATACGGTTTGAAAACAGCTCTTTAAAGACAAGGTTAATGGAAACA
This sequence comes from Bergia sp. 'catenularis', assembly GCA_025434825.1. Lineage (NCBI taxonomy): Eukaryota > Metazoa > Cnidaria > Anthozoa > Zoantharia > Parazoanthidae > Bergia > Bergia sp. 'catenularis'. The sequence continues at coordinate 13,991 of JANRMR010181056.1, read as the reverse complement.
TGTTATTTTAAAATTTCCCTTTGACGATTGTATTCGATATAGTCTTATACTGCCCGAAATCATTCTACATAATCAGGTGTAAAAATACTGGAACTAGGAGGCCAGAGCACGAAGGTTACCTGGGTGCGGAAATCACTTTTCGAAGCAGAAATGTCACCTTGCAATTTGTATTCAATTCATTGGAACATCTTGTGGTCCATTAGCTGCTTTAGAACCTGTTTTTACTGATCTGTGCCAGACTAACAAAGAAGAGTAACAATCGAAGAGGGTATTTGTCGGATCTGCACTGCACAGCGGAATAGATTTCAAGCTCCACGAACAATCTACATGTAGTATCGAATGGACAAGAGAACACTTTGTATGTTCTTCACCAAACTGGTTACAGGATGAGATATTGTGCCGAACAGCACTCGGTACTATTTTTTTATGATCTGGTTCTTTTTCTCTTTTTACTGTCACATGATCCTCTGATATTTTGACTTCACCTGTCGTCATTAGGGGAAAACAAACTAACAGAACACGTATCTGAAGAAAAATGTAACCATTCACAATACACAGATCTCCTGACATACACATTATTTGGTTGGAACAGCACTGCTGGAATGTGTGGGGCTCTTTCAGTATACGTTGATTGACAGTATAGAACAAACTTCAGAGCAACGGAAAAAGTTCCAAGGCCTTGATTAACACTGTCTTTAAAAGTTTAAAGTTAAAGTTAATAATTTATATTACTTTATGAGAGTCTTGAAATAGAATAAATAAGAAAAAAGATAGTCCTCTTACGAGTGTCTTCCGTTTTGTAGCACTTGTGACCTTTTGCCCCCGTCTGATTTTTTGTGGTAACATATGAGGTCAAATTTATCGATAAAAACCTTTCTATCACCCTATCACTCTCCGAAAATCTTCAACGTTTGCCCTCGCACAAGAAATTAATCTGTATACTAAATCACTGAGAATGATTTCCTCCCTCTTATCCTTATTGAGAAATATGACAACTGCTATTTTTATCTCGTCTGTTGCTGCCAAGTAATTTAATTTGTTTACTGATTCCGCTGACTGCTTTTTAATACATCGTGGACTCTTCCTCCCTCGACGTCTCATGGAAAAGCGTCACTCTTACAGTGAAGCCTCGTGTTTAAACTACTGGTTACATTTTTGAAGCTTAATTGTTATGGGTCTGCCTGAATTTCAGGTATTGATCCCATGCTTGCCCATGTTTTCAATCATAGAATCTTTCCCAAAAGTGCCAGAATTTGTTTTGAGAACTGTGACCAGCAGTCAATTTATTCACTTTTTATCTGGGCTAAATTTTATTTCTATTTTGTTCTGATTTAGATTGATTTTTGTGCGGTTTCCACTGCATCTCAGAAGCAGCTAATGGAGTTGGAAGTTCATCGGCAAGGTGATTTACTGTTTCTTTTCTGAAAAAATGAAACGGGAGGCCAGGGATGAAAAGAAAAGGTACAAGACTTACAGATTGTAAGAAAACAAATTTACTGTCTCACAGGAACCGTAACGAACAGAGCAAGAATTGTTAAATGTTATCTTTAATCTTTATTGAAAGAGCAATTAATACTTTTATTCAGGGGTATACTCTGGTAAATTCCTGACAGGGATGATGGTGGTACCCAAAAGAGATATAAAGTTTATATCCAAAAACTCCCTGTCTCCAAAACTGCATTCCCAAAAAACCCTGAAATTTTTGTACTCCAAAGCATTGCCAAGCAAACAAGGCAGTTTATGTGGATAAAGATGTATATACTCACTGCCAACTCGAACTTTGTCTTAACACTACGGTTTCAGCTGCAAGAACAAGTGAGGAACAAAATAGTTTTGAGTAACATTGACTGCCCAGCTTACTTAAGAATTGAGCGAGAGTGAGTGCACTACTGACTCCAATAAATCCAACAATTTGACGGTGATATTTCCCGGCCCCAAAAGAAATATATGTCTTCCAAGCCCCATCTCTGCTGTCATCATTTTGTAGCATCAGTATACAGCTGCACCACAAATAAGTTGATTCGCTTAAATACTTATTCAAACTGGGGAGTGTCGTTATGTTCACACAGTTCTGCGATGTTTCTTGTTTCAAGAAGAGACTCATCAACAAGATGCTATACTGGGAGTGTATCAACAGTACAACATAACTTGTCCTGTGGCAACCACCAAAATCAGCTCCGTAATCATATAATGGCAAGATCTCATTTTGTGTACAAACCAATTAGATTTTTTAACAGGGCTTCATAGTTCAAGATTATACAACGTTCAGAACGCCGTTGGATGCATTTGGGCCAGCGGTAAAAAACTTTGTGTATTGGGGTACAAACACGAATTCAGAAAGAAAAATTTCAGATGATGTTATTAAGCGTGGACCTAAAAGATCCCTCTCAGAGGAAAAGTAATATTTTTTCTTGTATTGGTTCGTCTTCAATTAGGGCTTTTGAAACAAGATATTGCAGCAAGAGCTGCACTGTCCCAGTCTCAAGTGTCACGAATACTCATTACGCAAATTGACTTCCTACATTTGAGATTGCGTTGTTACCACATTTGGCCATCCAAAGCATCAATTGACAAGACAGTGTCAACATCTTTTACATAAATGAATCCATCAACACGAGCGATTATAGAAACTCCTAGCTCCTTTACAAGCCACAGCGCAACTTATTCATATTATAAACATCATAACCGACTGCCAAAGTTTTGGTTAGCCATCAGTCAATCAGCAACTGTTACATTTGTATCTGATCTTTACACTGGAAGGCAAGTGATAAACAGATAACCAATGACTGTGGTGTTTTAAAGGGGCTGTTTCACGTTATGATTGGGCAATCTTTCCACTGCTCGGCAAAAAAACGTCTGCTACGAATAGTTAAAGCACGATTCTTCCTTAAACATTGAAAGTAAAGTAATGAAGGTTTAATTTCGAGGACAGTTGAAATGGATTACAGTTATGACTAGAGAAACAAATTTAGTGTTGGCCCGTAACACAAATTTTTGATTAACGAAATACAACTCCAAAATGCAATAATCTTGAAAAGATCGGTCTGAAAATGACGATCATCTTAGCCATATTAATTCAACAAAACATGCATCTGGAAAGATTCGCATCGAAAAGAAAGAAGCAAAGGAAAGAGACATTGCAGAAAGCCTGCTTGTGTATGATAAAGAAGTTCACCCGTATCCTACTTGATAAGTTATCTCATTATAGCCTCAGCGATAATACCCTGAGGTGGTTTGAAAGCTATCTCAGAGATCGCAAACAGTATGTTTGTATCGATGGAATTAATTCATGTCCTAGAACAATCTCTTACGGGGTGCCTCAAGGGTCTATCCTTGGACCAATTCTATTTCTCATTTACATGAACGATGCTCAATTTGTTACAAAAACAGTTCATTTATTACTCTACGCTGATGATGTGAATCTTTTATGCAGCCATAAATGCCTTTAAAAAGCCTCCTCCGTCCTTAACAAGGTGTTATCCTCTCTAAATGACTGGTTTCCGGCCAATAAACTCACAGTTAACTTAACAAACACAAAATATATTCTCTTTGGATCTCAGCAAAAACTTAGGAATACTGTGACTGGTGGTATTGAAAATCAGTTATCACTTAACAATGGCCAATATATTGACAATGATTCCCATACTAAATTCTCAGGTTTATTCTTAGATGAGAATCTTACTTGGAGCCCTCATATCACCTCTGTGTCAAGAAAAATCGCAAAATGTACCGGAATTCTTTACAAGTGTAGACATTTTCTTTCCCTTGACATTCTTAAAAACCTATATTATAGTTTTATTTATCCATATATCTCTTATGGAACATTGATCTGGGGTAGTAACTATAAATCAAGAATTCAACCCATCTATAAACTACAAAAACGAGCGCTCCGAGTAATCACATTCTCCAACTTCAGAACACCTAGCAAACCACTCTTTAAAAAGCTTGTATTTTAAATGTTTTTGACTTAGTTAAATTCCAGCTCTGTGAACTTGCCTACAAACACTCAAACTCTATGTTGCCAGATATTTTCTGTAACCTCTTCAAAGGTGCAGATTTAGCCCATCATTACAATACGCGTTCAAAATCAAATAAAAGTTTATTTCTTCCTCGCCAAAATCTTAACTGTGGTAAGTTTGGTGTGAAATATGCGAGAGTCACAAGCTGGAATGAATTACCAATTCATATTAAAACTAGTTCCTCACATTCAATCTTCAAAAAACAATTAAAAGCACACTTGCTACGACAGTAATTCTTTTGATCTTTAATTATTCTTGACTGTTTTTACTCAGTTTAGTTTAAAATACCTATTTATCAATTTATTTGTACTCTCGTTTGATTGAATTTCCCCCCCCCCTGTATCTTGAATAATTTTACCAATATATTTAATGTGCAGAAACATCTACTTAACCTCTGAGGTTGTTTGTATATATCATTGTAAAACTTTTAAATAGGAAATAAAGAACCTTTGAACCTTTGAACCCAAAAGGTCAGCTTAGTCATAGCACAGAGAGTGTACAGGGTCAAAGTGGTGAGTTCATTTATGCAGGCGGGAGTTCCCTTAAGCAAGACAGAATGTTTCCGAGACCTACTCGAAGAGGAAGCATTTTCATTAACTTCAAGTAGGCATCTGTCTTAGCTGATAGATGTGATTGCCAAAGAGGAAAAGAGAGCCAAAGAAGAAATAACAGGAAAACTGTAAGTGTAATATTTGATGGAACAACCCATGTGGCTGAAGCTCAGAATATGGTATTACACTTTATTGCTGATTGGAAAGTCGAACAGCTCGAACGTCTTCTGTTGGTAACAAAGCCCATGGGTGGAGAAGAGTTAGCATATGAGCTTCTAAGAACTCTGTCCGTAGAATTCGCAATTTCACCTGTCCTACTGCTTGCCTCAATGAGGGATCGAGCATCTGTCAACAATGTGGCAATAAGGCACGTGAAGATTTTGTATCCCCATCTTGTGGATATTGGATGCTTTAGCAATACACTTGATCATGTTGGTGAAAAAATGTGCATCCCAATCCTTGACAAGTTCGTAACGTCTTGGATCAAACTATTTGCACAGTGCTCGTTCAAGAAATGCTTTTAAAGTAAAAACATGGCAGTCTCCTATATCATATTCAGCCACCAGGCGGTGGTCTGGTTTGGTGACATCCCAAATTTTGTCAATGGAGAGGGCCTACCCGAGGCAACAACAAGGAAACTTCAGGCCATCATTAATGACCCACAGATATTAACCAAGTTGAAAGTAGAACTTGCAATCACAGTTGATGCCATGATCCCCTTTGTTAGAGCAACCTATTATCTTGAAGGATGGGCCACTTTCCCTTATAGTTTATGAAGTGGTCAGGAAGTTAGAGGCAGAGATGAGGAATCACCACTTTTCCAATAGCAGTGGGGCAATAGTTAATGGAGACATTGCTCCTCAGCATCAGTGGGAGCCTAGCCTTTTCTTCAGCCAACATATCATTACTTTACATCACACTTTTTAGATAGAGGTTTGCAGGAAACTGTTCAGTTATTCAAGTCCGCTCGCCTATTCAGTCCTGGAAAGGTTGTACAAATCCAGCCTACTGTTGAAGAAGTTAATGACCAGTTGAGACACCTTGATTTCTTAGATGATGTATGCATAGATTTCTTGCGGAGAGAATTGCCCACTTATATTACTGCTACTGAAGATGTCAGTCTAGACACTGATGTAATTTGATGGTGGAAAAATCATGAGCGACTAATCCCCAACTGAGCTGCAGCTTTCCAGAAGATCCTACTGATGCAGTCCTTATCCGCAGCCTCTGAGAGAGGGTGTTTTTATTGTTGGAGAACTCATTTAAGGACAACCAAGCAAGGGCAGTGGAGGATTATATAGGGGTCTCGCTAATGCTACGACACAATAAACGTTAAATTCATTAATGATATGATTTTATTCTGCACTGTTTCCATTTACACTCCTAAACCTGTCTACTGTGGTCTACTCATCTATTTTGTTTTTTATGTTAATTATAATTGAGCATAATAGCGAATCTTAGTGATGCTATTTGAGCATAATAGTGACATTTGCAGAGTATAAAGAATTAGCATAATAGTGTGAAACATCGAGCATAATGTGGACAGCCCTAATCCAAGCCAGCCATCTTGAGTGACCACGTGTGACTAGCAAATTCATGAATGCAACGTATAAACAAGGAGTTCAAGAGGAAACTAAAAGCCATGCAGATATTCATGTGGGATTATCAAGTCAGTAAGAGTCAAGAACTAGAATCAGTGAGCAACGTTCGGTTTCTTCAGCTACATTATCGCGCGATTTACGTATGACAACCCTGTTGACCAACTTACTGTAAGAAGTTGGGAATGGAACTTAAGGAAAATCCAGCAAGCGTGCATGCAAAGAACACCGGCTACGGGTGAGACGGCTTCACTACAACAGGAATGAAAAATCTTTCTGTATAGGAGATCAGAGGGGGGGAGGGGGTTTGGAGGGCAAACCGTTCGTACATTATAGTGACGCAAATCCTTTGAACCTTGAAACTCTGAAAGAGTCTGCCCAAGTTCTCTGGAAAACTGGAAAAATTGTCTGTTGTCATCTGTGGTGCCAACCAAACAGGTATTTGAGCATTTTAGAGGGGGGGGGGAGAAAATGGAAGTCCTTTGCGTCAAAATTACATGTGTCATATATATACGCCCACTGCTACCATACATAAAACTTATTTGTGTATTTATAAAACTTATTTTTGTACATATAAAACTTGTGTTTATATAAAACTTCTTATGTTAAGATATAATACTTGTTATCACATAAAACCGGCTAGCTGACCTTACAGAACAAAGACAGCAACAAAATAGACGTGCGGGAACTGAAACTCGAACTCCAGCAACCATCAATATTGCTCTGGAACAACTGTTTCCAAGTGCGAGAGCGAAATGGAGCCAATTTATTACCGAGTCGTCGTCTTTGACTTTGGAAGGACGGGCACCGTTCGCGAATGAGCACAAACCGAATTGGCAACAAGCCATACTCAAAGCCTCAAAAAGAGGTGAAAACTGTTCCCAAAGACGTAATTTTGCTCCTCGACTCACGGATCACCAATGTTCCAAGGGCAGCGATCCGCGAGGAATTCTTTGTACGCGATCTTGTTGCAACTGCGGTCAAGATTCCCGCGGAAATGACGGAAAATGATTTGAGGATGCTATTTGAAAGCTTCTTCAAGAAAAAAAACTCTCCTCGGTGACTTGTTGCAAATTCAAGTTCGTGAGTCATCAGTAATAAAGTTATGACCCAAAGACCAACAGAAAGTGGGATGGAAAGTTGCTGAAGTTCGTCGCTGGCCAGAGTCTAATTTATCTGCGAAGCTGGTCAACAATAGAACAAGATTTTTGTTGGGTCCCAGAACGAGATGATGGGACTGATGGAAATTCTGAAGATGAAGTGAAAAAGGCAGGAAACAGTCAATCAGAGGATGACTCATACCTTTTGAAGCCAACTTTAAAACCAACTAGCCACAAGCACCACCATCCCAAATCTGCGTGAAAGTGGATCCTCTCTCTCCTAAGCCATCTTCTTCACGGAAGCGTGATGTGTTGCCATCAACTTCATTGGCTGTGATATGCCCTACTTCTCGCAAGGTTTTTACTTTGATATGCATAGAGTATGCAGACATTTGCTGTGAGTAGGCTGCTCGAACAGCTGGGCAGGCTTACAGGAATTTAATGCTAACTATAAAAATAAACTGTTGAAGTCAATCGTTGTATAGCTCAAACAGACTTCGATAAATTCCAAATAATTCAGAAACCACATCTCCAATCTGTCTCTCTGGTATGTGTGTCTATTGTGTAGTGTCGGTGTCAATTTCGACCAAAACTACATGTAGATACCAATACAAGACAACCATTTGGTCTTCGGCACGTCTGGCCATTTTTTACCTTTTTACTACATTTTTCTACCTTGCTGAGGATAAATTTCCTTGAATTTCACGAAGAATTGCATGTAGACCATTCAAATAGTTCTGGAGATCTGTTAGAACAGAAACGTCAGCTGTGTTGAACTTCCGAGATCTCCGTCTCCGGAAAGAAGCCGCTGGCCATCGGTACTGCCGTCCATTTGAAGTTTTATATTTTGCAAGAAGTTTTATATAACCATAAGACGGACAACTCCAACGCCACATTTTTAGGGTTTCTTAGTGAAGTTTTATATGAAACAATATAATAATTTACTGTTTGAAGTCTTATATATGACATTAGAAAATAGAAGCGATAGTACGTGCGCTTTGATTCGCTGCAGTTGCGTGTTCTAAAACTACGTCATGTCACGCAAGCATAACTTTCCGCATTTCTGTTAAAGCTGAAGATGTGTTAGTGACAGAAACGACGGAAATCTCAGGCACCCACGGTCTTTTACCGAGTGAAGAAAAACAACTCAACTTTAACCGAGCAAAAGCAACAAAGACAAAGAAAACAAAACAAGAAAGATTCCCTGAGATGAAAAAGGTATCGACTTTATTATTAAAAGAGCCGAAAGCAAGAAGACTAAACAGCAAACTAAATGGGCTGTCTCAACATTTAATGGTAACTCAACAAAGTGCTGTCTGAAAATGAAACATACAACAATGAGTACCTATCAGCCCTATTTATCGCTACACAACAAGGTCAAAGATAGCACACAAATGACGTGTCGACATACACTACCTTGTTTTAGATTGGTGGCTTGGTGCTCTGCGTGAGGAATCAGGACGCCACTTGCAGAGATGAGTTTATTCGAGCTAAATGAAAACCTAAAGACGTTTTACGTCGAGGCGCGGACTCAAGAGGGTAAAACGTACAGCTGCTCCGCGCTTCTTGGTATACATTCATCCATTGAGAGGTTCCTGAACAATCTCCCATACAGCAAGGGAATATCCATTTCCAGGGGTCAACAATTTCCGTCGGCCTAAGGCTCAAATAGGAAGTAGCGGAACAGTGTGGTCGTCGGAGGACTATGAAATACGCTCAGAAAGACCAGATTTGTATGAAATTTCGGATTTTTCTCTTTTTCAATTCCTTTTCGCGATTTCTGTGCTAAGGTAAAGGACAAAGTAAACCACTTTATTTTGACGACAACTGAGAAAGACGTGATGGCAGTTAAGGAAGATGCGAAATGTCCTTTTCGTATTTACGAACAGAATCGTTTGGAACACAGCTCGGAGTATTTTAAAATGCTTTCCGAAAGGCCTTCTTATTGGGGATTTGATAAAATTTAGCAAGCAGATCATTTGAAACAAAGTGTCAACGTGACTGCCAGTTGGAAGATTGCCAAGATCGGAATCTTTCCATGACGTTTCCTTGGTTGAAGCATCGGGAACACGCTCACTTGAGTCAAACACGCTCGATTCTGGTCTTGTTTCTGTTATAGAGTAGGGATATTTTTTGTAAATACCGTAATTTAATGATAAACTTTTCATACAGAACTCCTTTTATAAATTATAATCCTCAGTATAAACCGATACAATTTTAGAAAGAATTTACCGATCCCGCCGGATCCTCTGAGCCAGTGATGCCTGAGGAAAGTGATAATGGTGGTTAAATTGTTAGGAGGAGTATGTGGTAAGCAAGGATGTCAGCTGACAAAACAAGTGTGGCAAAGTCAAAGGTGGGGTAATAGTAACTGGCTGAAACTGTGGTGGTGGTCATGGCGTTAGATGGGAATCCTCTGACATTTTGAAGGAGAACGAAAGGGTGTAGAAAGTTTTTGACAATACTGATTTGTTAGCAGCTTCTGTTCTCATAACCGGGAATAATTTTACCAAGATTTCGTTGTTTAGTAAATGTACGAACCTGAAATGGAGATGGTAGGAATGATTCTCCAAGTTTCTCTGCATATTATTGTCTATTCTCTCATGGAAGACATACCACAGGTCATCACTGACTTGGAAATCAAGTTGTGACTCAAACACAAAGCAAGAAACCCAATTCGTCCCAGTACTATGGATCCAAGTGCTATTTTGCAAGACGAAAAAAAGTTCTTTACAGGACATTTTCTTCAACAGTCTGAAGCTTTGTTTACTTTTCTTGGCCCTGCCAAGTTCAATCTCAGATACTGGAATTCCAAAGGAAAGGAAAAATCAAGTGGTGCCACTCGCCGATTTACTGTCAAGGAAGAACCGTTCATCTCCCTACTGAGGCTTGAGGAGAGGGTTCTCGCAGCAGACTATAACATACATGTATGATATATCCGAGTCTTTGGTCAGCAAAATTTTTATTACTTGGATACAGTTCATGTTTTGTCCATTTCAAGAGCATGAAGAACGCAATGTTCCCAGGAAAGGATGTACTGAAATCAACACTCCCTAAGGTGTTCAAGAATTTTAAGAATATTAGATGTTCTGTCGACTGCACTGAAGTTTTTTGCGAAATGCCAAAAGACTATACTCGGCAAGGAAATGTTTGTTCTTCATACAAGCACCACTCAACAATGAAGGAGAAGTTTAATGTAATATCTGGTGCAAGAAAGAGCCGTCCCTCCAAAGCCATTCTGGATAAGAAGAAACGAAAAAATGCAAAGAAAATCAGATAAAAAAAACTGGAAAGAATTTTCAAAGAAAATGTAAACAAATTACTTGATCAAATCTGTAGTCAAGAAGTGCGAGATGAATATACTGCACGCAGACTTCTTATCCCGGATGAAGTTCTTGCGGTTGATAGAGAATCTTATCTCGACATCACCAAATCTAAACTGAGGCACCTTGTTTATGTTTTAGGTCGTTTTGATCATTTGGCAAGATGTACACTGTTGCAACTAGTACCTGACAAACTTGCAAAAGACTTTATGGTAGCCATGGAAGTTGAGAGAAACCAGACATCAAGGATCTGAAAGTGATGATGTAGAAGTTATTAGTGATGACAAAGATAGTGATGATAACACAGATGACGAGCACTAACTGATAGAACATCTCTATTTAATTTTACTGCAATAGGTTTTGTTAAACGAATACAAGAAACGTTGTAACTGAGAATTGTATAAAAATATAAAATTCTGGACAAAGTATCAACCTGGATAGTGTGTGTAAACTAGAATCGAAACTGGACACAGTATCTGCAATGTTTGCGTGTTAATACGGACTTTCTGTCCAATGTTTTCAAAAAATACCAGAGTCAATGTTTAATGAGTTTAATAAACCAAGAAAAAGTCAATGACTGCCGGTGTGCAGTCACTCTGTTAACTGACATGCATCAAGTAAACTTGCTATGTTGCTTTGCAAAAGGGACAGATATATAACATGTCACTTTATGCGTATTCTGCTTGCCCTGTGTCTTTGATACCAACACACTCCTCATGGTTCCATTCGTCACATGAGTCACAACATATAAAACGGCCATCTTCATGGCCTCTGCATACACAAAACACATCCGAGTTATCATACGTTCTTGATTCGTCAACGCAATGGCTTTCATCTTTTTCCCACACAAAAAGTATGGTTTCTTCTGCGGTCAAGTCATCGGTATCTTGATCATCTTGTAGCTGAGACCCTTGCGGTTGTCTATGACTCGCACTTATTTCTTTAAAAAGGGCCATTGTAATGTGTGTCTCGACAAGAGCCACTTTATCAGGCTTGCGGAGTTTCATAGCTGTCAGACGGTGAAATGTGAGGTGTATTTGTCCAGCACGAAACTCAAGCCTTTGATTTGTCAGGTTTCATACAGCTGCTTCCAATTATAGTCTTTGTACTCCTCTTTCCTCTCGTTCGCTTTTTGACTCCGCTCTCTCTCGCTTTCTCTGAAGCAAATCAAGGTGCTCCAAATGCAGAATGTATTCTCGCACAAGACTGTCTGTCACGACGTACTTCCTGCTAAAATCCCGAATCTGCTGCTCATCACTAGAAGTAATTTCTTTACTGTGAAACAGTTTACGGATCTGTGCTCGTGGCTGATAATCATGGGCTTCTCTTGGTTTTCCTTCTGTGGTAGTCAAAGGAGTGTTGCTGGAAGACATGTAGTGAAGCCCTTCTCTGTCTTGATCAGGATAGGGTCTCGGGACAGCAGCCGTTTGTGGTCCACTCCACTTGGAGCAAAAGGTACACAAGTCTTTGCCATATTCCTTACATGACCCTTTCAAATGCTCGATGTAAAGCTCCCCCCTTATGCAGTGTTCTGTGTAGAACGTCTCGATCATAGAGTAATACACACGACCTGGAAGCGTTATTTTGCTTGACTGTGCTGTTGTGGATGCATACTTCCTCATGTACTCCTTGTCAAAGAAAGACTGTTCGTAATCACAAGGAGTAACACTGCATGAAAGGAAACCGTGTGGTTCAGGCTCTCCATCTACTCTTTGTGATAGTTCGTCGGCTACTTTCCACGCATTGCGCTCCATTCGCGCTTTCTCTAGTTTCTCAGTCTTGCAGTGTCAGAGCTTCAATTTCTTCTTTCGACATGTTCTCAAATTGTTCATGTTTGTAGAGTCCATGTTTCCTTTAAGTCCTGATTATAGGATCTTCTAAATTATGGCCCATGGAATCTGATTTATTTTATTGAGATTTTTATCTGAAGTCATGCAGCCAACCGCCAGGCATCAAATTTGACTTACCAGCTTTTATGTATAAATGTAATTCGTATTCTTCCTAAGTTACTTTTGTTGTCAAAGGTGTTTTAAACGCAGTATTATGAATCGCAGCTAATTTGCAATTGTTTTGATGGTATACTATGCATATTAGTGGTTAGGCGAACAAGTCGAGACCATTTGTTCTAGATCATCGTTAAATTCTAAAGGTGTGACATTCTTTGAGCTCGCACCATTATATTTCACCTGCTTATGAATTAAAGGAATCATTGTCGAGCGACAGGTGTAACTGAAAAAAACACATTTAAACTCATCCGCAAAAATTTGAATTCATTCATAAGCTCGGACAAGTGCGTCTTAAGTGTTTCATATCGCTCGAAAAATGTTTTCGAAATCTAAAATTAGTTCTCCGCAACAAGTCCTCTACCGGAGAGGGCCAAGACGTTTTCCGCGAAAATTTGAATTCACTCATAAGCTCTGACAAGTGTGTCTTAAGTGTTTCATATAGCTCGAGAAATGTTTTCGAAATTCAAAATTCGGAGAGGGCCAAGACGTTTCGAAGTTGACCCGCCTGTTACAGTGATGACCGACCCACTTTTAGAAATATATGACAAGCAGATTAGGAATCTCAAAGCCGAAAATCTACGTTTGCAACAAAATATGTCGTTGTTGGGATGTGACAGAGAAACTCAAATTGCCCAAGCAGTCAACATAGCTCGAATGGAAGAAAAGCGGCTGGCACGGGCCGAGTGTTTCGGGCTGCGAGAGCAGTTACGCCTCTTGCAAGAGTCAATATCTCAATATCGCCCGAGTATCAACCCTATAACTAAGACCGTGAAATTTAACACAAGTCGTAAAAGCTTTTGGGAACTACAAAAATCGGCGCGTTCTCTCAAACGTCAACGAATTCGTGAGCTCATAAGAAACGCAACAGAAGAGCTCTCCAAAGAGTTTAAACCTGCAGAGGTAACTCTTTTATACGAACGTTGAGTACAAATTGTTTTAAAAATATCTCCCTCGGTATTGACAACGGTTTTAACTCTCCACTTAAACAGTGGGCGGTGTGAAGTGATTAGAGAACAAGCCGCGCACCAACGAATACATGATGTATTTCCAGCCAGTGACTCAGCTTGGAGAAAAGGAAGGGTTCACGCTGATCATAATTTGGAGTCAGAGTATGGCACAGAGTGAATTCTACATTTTCAGCTTTGATAAGAAATCCTTGTCAAAGCCAAGCACGTCAAGTATTACAAGACTAAGCCAGCACCGCCGGAGTGGTGTTTACCTACTAATCAATCAGGACTAGAGATGCGACGCAATATATGAGATAGTGGTCAAAGATAAGTGTCCTGTCTGTCTAAAAGTAATATATGATAATATGAGAGCCATACAGTGTCATATCTGTAACTGCTGGTTTCATCTAAAATGCTCTTTGTTGACAGTCAAACAATATGATCAGT
>JANRMR010181034.1:0-11669 GCA_025434825.1 Bergia sp. 'catenularis' | reverse complement strand
GGGAGGGGGGTTGAGGTCAACGCGATGTGAAATGTTGACGTTTGTGTCTAGCAGTTCTACAAAGCAGGTCCCTTTATAACAGTTATGCAACACCACACATAACTATTACAAGCATCTACGTTTAACATTAGCATTGACATCGTCGTCTGCAATCAATGACATTGCGCAAACAGAAACATCTTTATACTAATATTGTCTGCCCTGGAGACATTTATACAATGACATTTGTCTCCCCAGATGAATTATTTGAGACAATCCACCTCATTTCTGTCCAAAGTTTACGAAATTCGATTACTATTGCATATCTTGAAGATAAGTAAAAGACAATTTAAATATTTTGATTCAGAATAGGAGCATTCAGCTCAAACCGTCCCAACTTCTGAATATACATCACCACCATTATTATCAACATTATTATTGCTGATATTACTGTTATCATCATCATCATCATCATCATCATCATCATCACGACGTATTGTATATTTGCGTGCTTACATCCTTGCTCACTCCAACTTCTTCCATCAACAACTCGGCAGCTCTGGCCACCTCCTCGTGGAACTCACGAACTGTCTTGGAAGGGCAGCTCCTGCGTTCCTGTCAGAAAATCCGGGTAGAAACCAAGTCAGTACCCGTCAGATTTACAAACACCCGGCTTTTAAGTCCCCTAGTTACACATCTGCCCAATAATCAAAGGGATGCTCCGTTTTTTTAACAAGCTGCACCCACAATGCCTTAGAAGGCGAGTTTTTCCATTTTTAATTTTCTAACGCCGCCATTTTGAAATTCTACGTTCTACGGTTGCATTTCCAAACCCTCTCATTCGCTAAAATTTAAAATAAAAAATTGTCTTCATGTTGACTTACAAGACCATAACACCGTTTTTCTGCTGTGCAGAACACCTAAGCCACATTAAAAGAGCATTTTGGTGCAACTTGTTGAAACAGCGGGGACTCCTTTGACAAAAACAACATTCCCTTTTTAAGCACCCCACTTCCTCATTTTTTAAAAACAAGTTAAGTCACTACGCTTAACTTGGTAAAATAGCTATATGCAGCACAACGAAGTCAGAAGAGAATCCATTCACTTGTCAATGTAAACGATCTTGTTTGTAGCAGTGAAAATGTGAAAATCAGAGAACACTGCCAAAAACATTCCATAGATTACCTCAGGGGAATCAAAGCTCTGCAGCAGCTGCCATTCTTCCCTGCAGTAAGAAAAAAGATGAATCAAGGGAACGTTTTCATCTTGATAGCATCTGGATTAATATTAGAGCTTCGCTATTTTATAGTTTTTCACACAACAAGTCCAAAAATTTGCAATGGAAGAAAGACAATTATCCAAGCAAATCTTTCTCAGTGGATAGTTGCTTAAATTATGAACCACGATCATAAAGGAGGAAACGACAGGGCTAGAGTTCAAGGGATTTCAAAGATTTTCAAGGACTCCTGGACAGGAACTTTCTACATGAGCAGGAGAAGCATATATCATTTCTTTGTGACACTTTAGAAAATGTTCTCCAATAACGAGTCGCAGCGACAGGGTGGCCTAAAACTGAAATCAGTATTGTACTGTTGGGAAACCACCTCTGATATGCAGAAGGCCTAGGTTTTCATTGAATCAACCTCAGAATTTGTGATGTGGATCAGAAAACGATACTATGAAGTGTCAGAGGTACCAAATAAAGGTTAAGAAGGTATTCAAACGGGGTAAGAATCCAAATAACTGTTTAGGAAACAATTTGAAGCTCTTTAATAAACGTCAAACACGCACAAAACGAAGTGTCATGACGCTTCACCGGTTAGTTAACATGGTTGGACCATAATACGCTTTCAGTTTGCTGACAATTTCATTACCCTTCGAACGTCCAAAACCAATAAAAATGGAAATGAAAAAACTTTCAAAAAAACGCTTAAAATAATTACGTGTTGATTGTTTGCTAAGTTATTACCTGGACACATTTGGGTTGTCTCGCACTTTAAAGTGTGGCAAAACGTTTGGAGATTCCTCATGCACCACGACATGAATGGCATCCACGAAGGTACGTAATTTGAGGTAGCCAATGTACAGACCCCTACACAGAACAACATTTAAGGTTAATACAGCAACAAAGTTCTTAGAATAACAAACTGTTACTACATCCTTTGAACGATATCATGGAAAGATTGCATTCTGTAGAATCACTGTTGTCAGACGGTATTGTATTGTGTTGCGTTGTGTTGCATTGTATTGTATTATATTGCAATATATTGTATTGTGTTGCAATGTATTGTATTGTATTGCTATATATTGTATTGTGTTGCAATGTATTGTATTGTATTGTGTTGTATTGTGTTGCATTGTACTGTATTTCATTGTATTGTATTGTATTGCAATGTATTGTATTGTGTTGTACTGTATTCTAGTGTGTTGCATTGTATTGTGTTGTAATGTATTGCATTGTTTTATATTGCAATGTATTGTATTGTATTGTACTGTACTGTATTGCATTGTTTTGTATTGTAACGTATTGTACTGTATTGTATTGCATTGTTTTGTATTGCAATGTATTGTATTGTATTGTTCACTGTATTGCATTAGATCGAATCAGATGGTACGATACAGTAAGATGCTTGTATTACAAGTATTCTATTGTATTATGTTCTACTGTACTGTACTGTACTGTATACTGTATATTGTATTTTGAACATTATATACTGTATACTTAATTGCATCATAGTGTATTACATTAAATTTCCTTTTGGACAAAACTCAAAAACTACATAGTAACTCTAAAGACTGGCTGAATCGTCCACCAGGTAACAACCACTTATTTAAACAGCTATGAAAACTCTAACAGACTGATACAGACTAGCTAATCGACTCTGCAACAGAAAATTGGTGCACTGAACAATGATAAACAATCAGGCCATTAATTGTTCACCTCCCCCAATCTGTTCCATGGTGTCCTAAAACAATCGAAAACGGCAAAAGTCTTTACCTTTCCAGTTTTCTTCTGCTCTGCTTGAAGTATCTGATGTTATCCTTTAACGGAAGCAGAACCATTTAATTTGCTTCTTAAACAAATGAGGATTAACTTACTCTTATGTTGAATTTTCTTTACAATGTGGTAAGGTTTCTTTGGCAAAGTTAATATTACTAAAGCAACTTTGCCACATCATCCTTGCCAAATACGAAGTTGTACCCCCAAACCAGAAAAAGTAAAACAGAGATCATACACGTGCATGGCACCTGAAGCTACGGCCAAACAATGTTACAAGCAAACGCAAGCGAGTAAAAGTTCCAAAGTTGCATTCTGTAATTTGTTTTGCTTTCCAAACAAACTTGTGAATGCATTAGTCCAAAGCTTTATCATCTATTCTCGGAAATATCAGCACTGACCTAATGAGGAATATTTCTTGTGCTTACCTGAAGTGACAACACCAGCATTTCTGATGCATAAAGTAGCTCTGATTGCAAACCTGGCTGTATGCTCATTTTCTTCTGTAACTTGCTGCTTGACATCCATTTCAGAGACAGCATTCGAGGCTTGAATGAAGTCGCATGCTATCGAGAGACAGACACCTATTTCAATAAACGTTCACATCTGCAACACAACAAAATTGACTATGAAAAGCACACTGCCAAACACCAAAACAATTACGGAAACGTCCGAATTTGTGTTGTGAAATTGTTGTGCAAACATCAAGGAAAACAGCAGAGCACTGAATTAATTAGAGCAAAATAAGAGAACATCCATCATCCTTTACAAGCTTCATATCAGCCAGTATCAAAATGAAAATCCAAGTTTTCATAATTAATCTAATTACGAAATTACCTCATCGTAAGAAAAAACAGCATCAAAATTTGTAACTTCACTAACTTTGAAGACCTCAGTTTAATATCAAATGTCGTCTTTCCAAAGTGTCCAACCAACCCGATTTCAGCCGGAGTTTCCCAGTTTTGCCAGTAAATTCTAAAACCCGAATCATGCGTGGCCGGAGTAGGAGCATTCCCCATTTTCTGAAGATCTACTTTGACGAACAAAAAACCGCGAAAAATGCTTCGAGAAAACAATATCAAAGTTAAAATGTTAATACTAAGGTGAAAGCAAGGTTATATCAATAAAAACACCATAAGAAATATCAAATGAAATCGACTACAATACTAAGCGCGGAAGACTTCTTCTCCACAGTACGCAAGTTCAAGACATACAAAAAAAGTCTAGGAAATTAGTCTTAAGAAAATAAAGATCTTCAATGACCCATAAATCTAATCGCGTGGGAATATTCATTGTTGCTTTCTGTCAGTAAACTAAGTGGAGATTTCTGTTTTCTTCTACCTCACAAATATTTCTGTTTTCCATAACGTTCCAAAACCCAAAACAAATTTAGTGACTTTCCAGTTGAAAATTTCACGACCTATACGACCCTTGTCAGAGCATGAGAACTTGCAAGTGGTTAAAGAAAGTCTAATTCCATTGCGAAGCTATGATACGTTGTTCCACATATGCTGAGTGGTGGGTGAAAACAAAGCACTCAAAAACAAAAATGCTAGACTATCTTAAAACCATACAGAACCGCACAGAAAATATCAAACAAAATTTACGAAAGGTTGAAATATTTTAAATTAATTTTCAAAAGCTTAAAACATCCCGGCTACATGGTCTGGGAAGAAAATTTTACAGTTAACATTTCTACAAAATAACTTCAATGATCTTTATTAACAACTTTCACTTCAAATCTTTTTAATTTAAGGTTCACCAATAAACCTTAAGAATGTAATTTCACTCAAGAAAGATCCCTTTCCTGCTGTTTTCAGCTCCACTTTCTTTTTTGTCAACTATTTTACGGTTTGTTGATATTTTAATTTACAATAGACTGACTGATTTAAGGTCATTTTCCCAAATTCAATGACTTTAACATATTTTCAAATTCCATGGCTTTCCATAATTTTTCCATGACCACGTGAGCCTTGCCATTGTTTACATAGGGGGGACGGAGGGATAGAGGAGGTATAGAGGAGATAAGGTTGATGGGGCAATGTGACTGCATAAGAACATGAAGATGAGAACTGACCAGCACCTGGCTGACAGTAACAATGATTGTACTGCCATTTCTGTCCTTAACCGCTTTGTAGTGTAACTGTCCCAATTGCTGCTTACCAAGGGCTGCCTAAGAAACGTAATAAAAAATATTTTACCGTTGGATAATTGATAACAATGAAAACGCAACGCATTGTAAACTCTGCAATGAGAATGCTCAGGAATTAATCAGGCTGTGTGGGCCTCTGCCGGGTTCGGGGAGGTGGGGGAGGTTAGCATGTATCATCAGGTGCCAGAAGGATCACGGGTTTGGGGCATCTTTCAAAGGAGTTCTTTAACGGCTGAATCAACAGAGTTTTTCTTCTTCAGAAGTTTGATGTTTTTGTTGTTTATATCTAAATAAGTTTAAAAGAAAACATCTAAATACACCAAAGAGACCATTGACCAACCTTTACTGCCACGGCTCGATGTATTTTAAACCAATTTACTGCTTTGCGTTCCAGAAAGGAACATTCGTCAAGGTGGCATTACGGGATAAATAACTACAATCCAACCTAATCGCCGATTAAAATAAACCATCCGTACAATTTGCCTCTTGAACAACATAGATTGGCATCTGAACTGTGCCTGCTTATAGACATTTTAGCATGAAACTTAGTTTTCTCGTCAATAAGCCTTTGAACATGCGTAGAGACGTGAAAGACCCTTTTAAGGTAAAAGAAATCGAAAGGCTTTTTCAAGCCTTAAAACTTTCTGTTTGTTGGGGATAATGCTAGTATTTTAAATTTATAATTCTAGTACTGTTTGAGGTGACAGGTTAGAGAAAGTTTGGCCTTACGAATTCGTTCAAAGACAAGACGTTCTGCGTGCATATCCATTTCTGAGGAGTATTGCTTGTTAAACAAAATTTCTTTTTGTTCCCTAAGGAATTAGGATTGTTCCAATTTTTGAGATCTAAACTTAAGCTCAAAGAGTACATGTATGATGCAAATGAATTTCTATATGTGCCTACCACAGAGCAGTTATGACACCTAAGAGCTACTATCTATCTGCCTTCCCCTTGCACAGCTACCTAGATCATCTATCAGGACACTGGTCTTCATGTACAAATATCTACACTCATCTACATTTATGTTTAAGCCTATACTAACTTACATGTTATACGTGTTTGTACCTACACTGACCTACATGTGCTTGTTTGTACCTACACAGACCCACATGTACACATTTGTATCTTCACTGACCTACATGTACATGTTTACACCTATATTGACGTGCATGTGGATGTTTGTACCAATACTGACCTACATGTACAAGTTTGTTTGTACCTACGATGACCAGTGTATAGTTGCTTTTACCTGCATTACGTCAGCAGCTTGGAGTAGCTTGCACCGGAATAACGCTGACGTTGATGATGAGTTCATTTCCACTTCTTGCTTCAATTTCTTGACATCTTTCCACGTACAGGCTACCTGATGAGTCGAAGAAACCAACATTCGCCACTATGACCCTAGATCTTACTTTTCCTTAGATGTGCTAACTTGTCCTGACATACTTATATAATTGAAAGCTAGTGGCAACTGCTAGATGTGTTTTCAATGTTTTAGTGAGAATAATCAAGAGGGGTGGACACTGAACCAAAAAACTGATCTTGCTCTAACCAAAAAAATAAAACGCTTTATTTTACTCTGCAGCAAGGGCAGGAACACTCATCTAATTTGAATTTCAAAGAAAAATAACAAAATTGTCATGGATTGGAGTAACGATGAACTATTGTCCACAGACAAGAACTTGAAGATTTACAAATGGCTCCGATTTTAGCAACTGCCATGTTATATTTTGACTTGAAGGAAATGTTTTTTTAATCAAGTATTGACTTTTTAATTTTGTGCACAGTTGTTTTTGCTCTTCAAGATAAACAAAGCTGATTTTCAAAAATCTTAAGTTTGTTAGACTTAAGGAAATTCTCACAAGTAAAAAGGCGTTGAAAAGACACAATTTGGAACTATAACATTGTGACATGGTGCGCGACACAATTCCGACAGAGATATGCTGACATTCTGAAATAGCACATAATCAGTTTTAAAATTCAGACGAGGGACATGCTAACACCATAAAGGGCTTCAATTAAAGATATGAAAATGTAGTTGCGAACTCCTTACTTTCATGAGCCAGCAGAAATCTTGTTGGAATGAACTTGGATAACTGTCGTCTACTTCAATGACCGGGAGATTTTCGTCCAGAGTGACCAGCACTTTCCTGTCATCAGTGAACATTACAGAGGCCAGGTACACGCCCCTGGAGAGGATGAAATGAGATCCCATACACAGTTAGTTATACAACTTTAGAAGATTCAAACATTCTACATACAGTAAAAGTAAGAGATACGGTACTGGAAAAGGTGGAATGAGGATATGCCACACACATTAGGTTGGACAGATTGGCAGGAATTGCAAACATATTCTAGACTACAAACAAAGAATGCAAAGCAAGAGACTTGGTACACAATCCTGGAAAGGTTGGAGTGAGGGTGTGACACGCATTAGTTAGATATTGGGAAGATAGGCAACCCAAATTCTACATTCATTGAAAATGAGATACCTGATACATGCACCTCAAAGCAACCATATTGAACATTATAGACATCTGGCACACGCCCTCACAACTTGTTACTCACATAGTTCAGTTGTTCACAGTCTGAACGACTCTGAAAGCTTTTATTTACAAAACCGTAAGGAGATTTTTGAAGACCACACCGAGGAAAAAAATTATTTCGCATTTTTTGGCTCTAGCTTGTGCTTTCGTCAGTGCAACAACACGCACCTCGGATGACGTGTCACGCAACCACGGTGATATATCACACCGTTGTGAGATCTCGCATTTTTTTTTCGATTTTCACTCCGGTTCTACCCTGTTTAGTCCCGTAAGATTACTCTGTTTTGGGAGTAAATCAAAATATTAAACACACCCTTAGTTTGACAGATTCCAACTAAATATGACCACCCACCTTCTCAGGTTCTTCACAAATTTTGGTGCTGAATGGAAGAAAATGTTGGTGTATTTTGTTATGCTTTTCTTCACCGCTTCTCTTCGGCTAGTCTTGGGCGACTCTCCTTTATCCAGCTCTGACAAACACCAAATATTATATTGAGTTACGACCAGCGAATGAATTTCCAAGTGGTACTAAAGGACAAACAGTGTTATATATATTCATACATATATTAGTTTACTTGAAAATAACTTCAAACAGTTGTTTTTCCCCTGTAAGAAGGCAAATTTGAATGACAACCCCACACTAATACTGACACCTTGTTACTACAGCCAGTCTGAAAGGCTCGTAAGGCATTTATTTTAAGTCTTTCTTTGTTAATGTTCAGGCAGGAAAGCAGGGGTTTTGTATGGAGCAACCGCGAAAGTGCCCCTTTAAATGGTTGTTCGGCATATTGTTAAATGACTCCACCCACCAGTCTGACTGCCAAACGTCCTGCTGCGGGGTCTTGCTGAATTGTGCTGTGGGGAAAACTGTTCGTGACTCTGCCAAACACGGCTGAAAAGATCATCGATTACATCAAGTCGACCTTGAAACCTTGGCTTCGTGTCGTGCACTTCATGCCAACCTGTGTAACAGGATATTTTTACATATGCTCCATCAGGAAACGATGAGAGGTTTACATGATACTTATGTGAGTTTCATTCCGATCAGTACAAACCATCAATTTTGTTTCACGTTAATGCAATCTTATTAAAACTGGAACAAATGTACATGTACTAAAACGACAACACTCGTTGACATGTCAACTGATCTGACCAAAAGAAGAATCCGTTTACTAAATTTTGTACTTGGAGTGCGTTGAACTTGTGCTTCCTTCACATGATACTGGTACAACTAGTGGTCGTAATTAGTTTTAGAATGAATCTTTTGATCCAGAACTACCGGGATGAATTTATTTCACCACATGGCCAGAATAATCAATATCAATATCACCATCATCACCCCCACAATCGCTGTCACCAATACCATCATCGCAACTACAACCACCACCACCATCATTATCACTATCACCATTATACAGCACCATCAATACCACCGACTATCACTGTTGACCAACATTATAAATTACAGCAAATGTTCCGCAAGGAATTACCAAATGAATGCCTCTTAATATATATGACGAACACTGAACTTACTTGATGGGGTGGCACACGGAGGGCTCGAATCCAGCCACGGGCCAAACCCTTTGAAGTTGCCACAACACACTCTCACATAATATACAACGGACTGAAAAAATAAACACAGAATGAAATGAACTATTTGAACTGACTGATGGAATAAGCTTTTAAAGTTCATAGAACTGAATGAGCCTCCACACTATCAAATGTTTTTGTCTGGACAATATCTGAAGCAAACTCTTGTTTCAAAAGGGTGCAAAGGGTAGGTTTCTCACCTTTCGTAAATGGTCTATAGTGTACTCCAAGGAATGGAGATCATACAGCACGTGTTCACACTCTACTGGGGTAAACTTGTCGTTCTTACTCCACTGAACTGTGGTGAAACAATGGGAAACAGTTCACATATTTGACGGACTGATACAAAACCTCAGGAATAACTGCATAAGTTATTTAAATGAAAACCTTAAAAATAATGGCATTTACTATAATTTAAAAGTTTATGGTTATCAACGATGAAACAAAAACGTTTTCAATCACAGATTGAAACTGTGTTATATAAAACTTGAGAAGTGTGTTTCGTCTCATAAAGAAAAACCTCTCTGAGTGTACATGTTATCTTTAACAGTGTTATCCTAATGTTAACAGACTGTTCGTCTACAGGACTTTTATTAGCTTTGTTACAAGTTACATACGCAGAAATCTGATGAATTAAAGTCTTAATACAGGCCACATGTTGTCAAAAGCATTTTAGTGAAACACAAGCCCAATGTTATTTTAACAGTTCTAACTGTTAGATGCTGGAATAAATACGACTAAATGTCATTTAAGTCGGGGAAAGGCTCTCGGATCATCCCGCCTGTTACGCTACGTGAGTAGAGGTGTCGGGCAACAAGATGGCTACCAGTAATAAGTGCCTTTGTTACTGTTGAGTATCGGTTTCCTTTACACTGTTGTGTGTTGAACACATAACACTATCTAACAATTAATATTCAAAAACATTTCCGAACAGAAATACTCCACAAATGTTCCTTAGACATATAGAGAAAGCTGAAAGGCATATATAAATATTAACGTTTAAATTCTTGAACTAAGATGCTTACCAAACAGTCACTGAGCAAGTATACTCACTTTTATACTTTGTGACAACTAACTTCCCATCTTCTAACGGTTCAGTAAACCTCACAAACAAACTGGTTTCTGAAGCAACTGTCAATGAGACAGCCCCTGGTTTGCCTGGAAGTTCTATGAAAATTGCAGAAAAAATTGAAATCTTTAATCAATTTAATTCCCCAATGTCAGCTTTCATTAAATCAGATGTACCATAGTTCAAATCATACTAGAATTCAGGTAAGAGAAAAAGCACAATTAATAAATTGTAAATGCGGTATTAGAAACAATGTCAGATAAATGTAACTAATGTCCAGTCAGTACCTGTGTTTAGTAGACCTGACATCATTTTGTTGAGCAATCTTTGCCTGCTCTCCCACTCTCTCAACTGCCTTTCATTCTCCTAAATGCAACACAATCAAGGATTCAAATGTCTGCTTCATAAACTATACATAGTTACCATCAATATATTAACAAACAATGCTTCCACTCAAACAAGCCCACAGTTACAGTATGTGTCTGTCTATTTGGGTGCAGGTCATTTCAGAAACTTCATTACCAGTTGCACATTTTGTAATCTCTTTCAATGAGTGGCATGGTTAATACTAATGTATTAGAGTCAACGGAAATGATGTGAAAATCATTCTAAAATGATCTTTGTATTTGTAGTTTTAATGATTCTGGCAAGGTTTAAGTAAATCTTCCAAGACATCAACGATTGTGTTGAAGATATTGGGCAAGGTATGGAGTCCCTCTTATCTCAAAATTACTATAATTACCTTTGCTTCCAGAACTCTCAGAATAAAAATCCATTTAAAGCAAATTAAATAACTGCAAAATAATTTCCTTTCTGTCAGTTCAACGGTTCTGACTGTAATATTCTCCAATGGATGGCCATATACGAGATGGATACTCAAACAACATGTTTAATCAAACACTTGCCATCTTACACATGACAACATGGCTGCTCAACTCACTACCTACAATACACTGTGGTAAACTAAGGTAATTTAACTTCTGCTATAATCAGTTCCACAGGCCCAGAGCTTAATTTTTTTCTTTTGGTAGACAACAGGTCCACAAGGAAAAAACTCTGGTGGACCTGTGCAAATTTTGGAGAACCAAACAAGTAGGGCTGGGACAAAGGCCGGAAAAAACCTTCGAAGGTTCGTTGGGGTTTTTGAACGAACCTTTGAACCTTCATAACTGAACTCATGGCGAAAAGACTCTGCAAACATGAAACTGATTTTAAAATGTCAAAAACCAAAAAAAGGAACATGCAATACAGAGCTGCACCAAGTTGTCCCGCCTTCAATTAGTCCTGTGAAATAAACACGACAACTTTTTCCAGCTTTTTCTTTTGATAACTTAA
>JANRMR010181001.1:0-11673 GCA_025434825.1 Bergia sp. 'catenularis' | reverse complement strand
ATAATTGGCCAATTGTGAACTCTGACCACCAAAGTGGTCCAGATCGGTTGAAGAGCCGATTTTGTAAATTTTGAGCCACCTACCTCCCGTCTTCTTACTAAAATACATGTTTTGTTACCAGAAACATACGTGATGCCAACTGGAATTCTACCCGTTACTTTGAAATTGTCGCACTTCCAAAAACAAAGGTTACCGATAGCCATCTACTGACCAGTCTAGAGTTATCAAAGCATACGTTATCCGTCTAGTATCAATATAATTATGAAAAATTAGTCTAGTCTAAAAGCGTAGTCGGAGGTTATCAAGAATGACAAACGAACCAAGTGAGAGTTAATTTACTGCTTTCAACTAGGACAACTCTAGATTTTTAAAAAAGATCTTGTAATTGTGTAAGCGATGGTGCGCACCGTCGGGGCATTTTGCAAAGAACCGTCGCTACCAGCAATACTAAGTCTCGTATAAACATGCTAGAACTTAGAGCCTATTCTTTGAAAGATTCTCAAAGATAGTTACTTTAAGGTTTTGATTTGTTTATCCTGTTGACTGTTTCTTAAGGATTTCAAGAACGTGCGAACTAGATTGTTTACCTAATTAAGTCAATTAACAAGACGCACTCCTAATTCGAGCAATAGATAAAGTATGTGGTGAATAAATGTGGACACTGAATGAAAAGTTAGGTTTGCCATTAAGGAATTTGGACGTACTAGATCACGATACAACAAAAAATTCTTTTGACATGACGTTATCTTTCAGACCTTTAAGGTTTTATTCTATTTTATCATACTGTATGACTTGACTAACGTTGCCCCACTAGAATTGTCTTACATTTTTTAAATCAATAATAAATTTACATGGTATTTTGGTATAATAAGTTTCTAAAATTATATGATGTAGAACGTTGAAATTTAATTCGTAGATATTGACACTCACTGTTTAGTTTTCATTACTTAAAAATGAAATTGTCAAATAATTTGTGTACAGCGTTAAACTTACCAGTTGATCCCTTGCAGCATTTGAGGTACCGATTACCGTAAAGTGTATCTACACAAGGTACAGCTGTTTCCAGTCTTACTGTAAATGTATAATCTACAAAGGGCATAGGCCCATTAGCGTCGATGTGAGTAGCAGGTGTGAATTAAAAGGAGTGTAAATTGAATTAGGAGTGATGCTGGTGCAAATAAGATATAGCTCATAAAATTAAAATGTCAGACTGTTTGGAGTGTAGATTTAAACGTTTCTTCTGGATGTTTTTTCAATGATTTTATTATGCAGGTTGTTTCAGCCATCGATTGACCCTGCAATGAAGCTAAATTTATATCAGTTGGTATTTGTGTCAAGTTGTATATCAAATGTCTTTGTCTTGTCAGTCCTGTAGATCTTACTTTTGGTCGGACATAAGGGGTATCGTAACTGCTTCCAAATTGTTTGAAGACTGGTATACCATAACGAGTTTGGTGATTTCCTTTTTCCAAAAGTTCGTTCCGTGCATTATTACACGCTTTGAGAACTATTTGGTTGTTCAAATTATGCTTCCCGACACAAATTTTGACAACCTACAATTCGTTTCGGCATGGGTAACAGGATAAATTGCTGTAAATTTATTTCATCAGTAACAGATATGTTCAGAACAGTATGCACAGGCACTACAATCTACAGTACGAATGTGACTTAGATTTTTTGTTCTGGGCTTATCAATGTATACATAAGGATGATCAGATGAAACACTTTTTGGCACCCACTGTTCTCAACTGAAATCTTTTGAAAGATGCTACTGCATTTTACATAAAATATAAGTCATTGTTGACATTCGGAGAGGTTATTATTGTACTACTCGCTATAATTTGGCCTCACTTTAAACATTCAATTGTATTTGCTTAGTTAAAACAACAGTGCCGGATGTCGATCTTGTAACGAGATTAAGGCTGTGTTATAATTAATTAGTTCAAAGATGTAAATAACTTTGAAATAGAACATTTATTTCGATCATGATGCAAAACACCACCGCTGCAACGCCTGGAAACTGATGGTAATGAGCAGGCCTTTTAGCTTTTATAGCAGCCATTCTCCATTTAAAAACAAAGCGTGTAGTTTCTTATGCTTAAGTGAGTATGTGCGTGCACCACTCTCTTGGCAGTTGTTTCCATTAAAAGGTGTGTGCCATTACGTGATTCCATCAGTGGTCACGTTTTGTTATATCCAATGTTTTTGAGTATGGTGGAAATATACCTACGTACATAACCGCAATGTACATTGTGGTGTTGTGAAGTCACGCAAAGTTTTCCTGAATGAGTGGCTGTTTTCTGCAATCACGGCTAAAGTAGCATTTGAAATCTCTGATTTACACACACGTAAACTTTACTTCAAATAAAAGTCAGAGTACAGTGGTAATAAAGCATGACCAGTTAATCAACTTAACTTGAAGACTTGATTAATTGCTTGCAGTAGCAAAACAAACTCCCCAATACTTGACCCTCTTGGGTATTTCATTCAGTTTAACCGCAGTGTGCCAGCATTTTGTGTTTCAGTGTTGTTTAAATTATGTACAGAACGTTATCAGTGCTTGTAAACAAAGACGCGGGGCTTATTAGCTCATTTGAGTTAAAAAGTGATATTAAAAGCTTGGCTCTCCTTTTGGATGCCCTGACGTTGATATACAGTTTGGTAAAGAAGAGAGAAATGATTGAGGGTGCTATTGCATAGTTTAATTGCTGCTTGTTTTAAAATGCCTCAAAATTGCAGAGAACGTGCAGCTCGAACGGCAGACTTTTGAATATAATGTTAATCATATTATATCTGCTTGAATATTTGACAATTACCGTAATCAAATTATTTTAATTTTTGCTGCTATTTAGTCTCATAACTTCACATTCGTTCTCTATCTCCCATAAACATGACAGTTTAACAGCGCAATTATGTGTGCTAATTTAGCCAAAAGGAAAGTTGATCTTCCAGTGTTACTATAATATATTAACAATCAAGTTATAAATATGGAAAGTTCGTACTTTTTCTGAAAAACAAACAGATAACTCTGGTTATCTGTTATGCAAACAAAATTTTCATCCGCCTTCAGTTTTGATGTGAGATTCAGTATGTTCCAGTAAATGCAAGAAGTAGTAAATAATGACTATTGATGTGGCCTCTGCATTCCAACTGAGCTAATATGGAAATATGTAAGAGACACAAAGTAACAACGAAAATTGAACAACAACATGTGGAAGAGTTAGATCAGGAAGGAACCTCAAAATGCTTTTAAAACTGAAATGTTTGATATCCCTAAAAATGGATTAGGTGTAGCCAGCAGTTTTGCCTCGTCTTGGGAGATAAGATCATCGATTTGTTGCTCTTTGTGAGGTCTTAGAATTTTTTGTGGTTGGTTGTCTGACAGTTTCCGCATCGGCACGCAAATTGTTTTAATTACATCCAAGGGTGACTTCCGATGCTATTTACATTACACATTTTCCTAATATTTATGTCATTGACCTGTCGTGATGACATCATCATCCTGCCCCAGAGTAGACAAATAAATAGGACCATGAAGCACAAACAAAGTCTTCAGTAACAATTTGGCAAGCCACAAACACGACGTTGTTGAAGTGATCAAGGAAGGTTCGAGGATCAAGTTTTTACCTGCTAAGCTAAATCCACCTCATTGCAAGAAAGGTAATTATATGTTTTTTTAACTCGTTTATGACCATTCACAGGAAAGATATATATTTTCTGGATTGTTGTCACCATTTTCTAATCAGAAGAGGCCAGCCATAGAGTTCCTTTACTATTAAGTGAAACTGTAAAAGTAGTGCGATTCACCAGACAGGAATGATGGTTGAAGAAAGTAACAAGAACTGGGGAAACTTCCAATTGTTTTTTGTGCCCTTTTGTTTCAAACAACAATTTTTAAATTAAAACTAACAATAATAATTTGTTTGCATTTTCGTGACAGAAAATGACCATGAAGTTATCTGATTTGCAACACCCGACTATTTCCCCCTAAGTTGTCATATTAACAATCGTTTCTTTTCCTATGCAAGTTTTCGAAAACTATCTTTGCGTGCATGCACACGTTTTTACAAGGACATACTTGCGCTCAAAAGAATTCTCGCAGTCTCCCAGATGACAACCCGACGACACTGTATGACTACATGTAATCTCGGTTTTCTCTGGAGGTTGAGAATTTAGCTTATGTGTTAAATGATCTTCTCTCATGTCATTGCTTATCTCTTCATTTCTCTGCAGATAATTTTGTTTTGATAGGAGACACTGAATAAAAGATGTTGCGGATCAGCTTTGTATTACAACTGGTACTGGTGACTTCCTGTTTTGCACTGGAAGCGCCTGCCCCCGCTCAGGGTAAACGTTTTCATCCTTTGTATAATTTCTAATTGAGTATATTTGAGGACAACAATCAGGATTTTTCATCATCCACGGACGTTTAAAAGAAATATCTCACGGGGTAAAAACAAATGGAAAGAAAGCTAAATATTTCATTGGTTATGAGATATCATATCCGTTTAATGATTCGCATTGTACTGCATGCTTAAACCTTTGGCTAATAAACCTTGACTTAAAAGAATCGGAAAGATGAGTGCTATTACCAATGAGTTTTTTGCCATAAAACATGCACCTTATCTTTCAGTATGATCAAAATTTTCATGAATAGAATATATCAATAATTAGTCAATTGCGTCTCAATCTCGATGTAATCACTGATGACCTTAAATGTACCTGAACGTGAGGGACTTGGTACGTTTTCAAACTTTTTCTTATCCTTTTCACAGCTCATATATCTTGTGAAAATGCTGATGTTGGTTTTCTGCTTGACGGGTCAACTACCATAAGCAGGCGAAGGTTTCACAGGGCGATTAAGCTCATCCAAGGTCTCGTGCAAGCTTTCGACGTGAGACTTGGCGGCTCTCGTGCAGGACTCGTCACCTTTGGTGAAAACGCGGCAACTAACATTGACTTTGACAAACATGCTTCATCTCACCAGTTCAACAGAGAAGTCAGAAAGCTACGAAAACCTGGTAGGTGATGAAGCCTAATCGATTTTTAAAACTTGAACTGTTTTGTTAAAATCAGCTAGGTTTTGACTGACATATCTTTTAGAAATCTATTATTTTTAGAAATGTATTCTTGTACATGTAGTGTATCAATTTCACCCATTTAAATAACATTGTCAATGATTATTTCTACTATAAAAAGTGTTTACAACAAAGTGAAACCGTTTTCCTGTCAAAAAAAAAACGGAACAAGAATTTCAAAAAACTTATGAATTACGTTTTTGACCAACGCAACGCCATTTTTCAAGTATGCTGTTTACAATTAAAAACCAGACAGTTTTGACGTTGTACACTGATACATGGATATGGCTATCAGTATATTTATTACAAAAAAGACGACATTTCACCATGCAAATAAGCTTAGTATTAGGAAAAATCGTTTCCTTGTTCAAGTGCTATCAGACTCAAAACCAATCGTTTAAACCCCTTCTTTGATACCTTTCCTGCCATGCATGCATACATTGTAAAAATGGATATGTATTTTTATCTATTTAAAATAAAGACATTATTATTATTATTATTATGCAAGATTTTACTTCTTATTTGTATCGAGGGAAGTAATTGTATGTTTGGAGCAATGACAGTCGTGAGTTTTCCCAACCACTTACTCCTTTGGTGTTCGCAGGAGGTAGAACTCGAATTGACCGGGGACTGGATGAAGCAACCGTAGTGTTGTACAACCAAAGGTACAATTGGTTGGGGTTCAAGAAATACCTTTTTGTGCTGAGTGATGGAAAACAGACGCAATTCGGCAGGAGCAAGCCAAACCTAAAGGAAAGAACGTGGTAGGTATATACAGATTTTCTTTTGTCAGAATTGCCAGACTCCAAAATAAACTGTAAACATACTTCACTGGTAAATGGTCAGAATTTTAGAACCCTGACAGAGTGGTTTGAACGAGTTATAAAAATGAAAGGCCTGGAAACGATGCCAATTCATGGCAATCCACAAAAAATTTTTTTTTAGTTTAATCCGTTGTTTCCACTTCTGTTCAATCTAGGTAGAAAACTTTTAAAATGAAAACTAGCGATCGCATTGCACGCATTTTAGGAATCCTACTGATGATCAGTTGCTGTGTTAGTGTTCATTTTTTTTTCTTTTGAGCAACGATTTGTTGTCTTCTGTATACAATTCAAGTTTACAACAGAACGTTTCAATGTCACCGTGATTTTTTTTCAGTTCTTAGTTGAAGACTTAGGCTAAGATTTAGGGAAGTGCACGAGCAAACTGGCTTGGCTCATTTATTGGATGCTTTTCAAGATTATAAAGGAGTTTAATTTATGCCTGCTGTTATTACGAACAGTGACACACATTTTTAAAACGTTTATAGTTGCCACATGTGATTTCGTGTTTTTTCCCCCAACATGACTGTTTAACTTGAAAATGAGTCATGTGGGACGTTGGTATTGCTAATTCTTAATTTAATTTAGCTACATTTTAATGTGGCTTTTTCTATTGGCAACTTGCCTTGATTACAGGTTGTTGAGACATCAAGGAGTAAGGATTATTGCTATAGCGATGGGAGATTCGCCCGACTTCTGGTACCTTAACCAATTGGTGCAGTATCCAGAGCAGGAAGTTATCCACGTATCGTATCGGGCCAACATCAAAGCTAAAGTTCAGCAGATCCATCGGCTAGCCTGCTCCAAGATGCCAGCAGGTAAACATAATTCATACATCCAGTTTTGTATGGCTTTTTTCAACAACAATGCTTTATTTTCACTTTGATACTTGCTATTACATTGCATGAATTGTTGATTATACAATAATATACTGTTGTGCTTACACAGACTTGAAACCATAAGTTACAATTATTCGTTTGGATCAAGAAAAAGTTAAAGACAAATTAATTGCAAAATATACTACAAGGGTAAAAAATATCATTTGCAAACACCAACACACAAATGCAGTGATTGCTGGCGATGGCTAAGAGATAAAGCCATAAAAAACCTCTATAGAAAACAAGCTACATGTAAGTGTGTTTCCAATGTTAGATGCACAATTAATGTAACAATAAACAGCATTAAGAAAAATTAAACTAAACAACTTTTTGTTCTGTACACTAGTCCCGATCCACTGCGAAAAGATGGCCGACGTAGGCTTCCTCTTGGACATGTCTAGCTCCATTGGTGGGCCGCGACGTTTCAAATTTGAAACAGATTTTGTAAAAGATGTCCTGGATAACTTTAGTTCTGAGAAAAACCAAATTCGTGCAGGTGTGATTGTCTACGGAGAAGACGCACAGTTGAAAATCAAACTCGATGACTTTACAAAATTGGAGAGCTTTAAGAATGCCCTTGATCAGAGAGTGAAGTTCAAGGGTGCACGCCTTACCAGAATCGATCGAGCGCTGGACATGGCGAACAAGGCACTGTTTAATGAAGCCAACGGCGACCGACCTCGCATTCCAAATTACTTGGTTCTTGTCACAGATGGAAGACAAAATTCAGGGATATGGGATATTGACTACAATTTGGTTCCTTGGTTTGCTAAGCCATTGTGGGATAGAAATGTTACAATTTTCGCTGTTGGAGTAGGACGAGCAAGACTCGCTCAACTTCGGAACATCGCAGGGAAACACGGGACTGCGATTTACAAAAGGAGACTGACTCAGTTGAAAGATGCTGTTGATGTTATTATACCATCAGACTGTAAAGGTAAATGAGGACTTCGTGCGAATCAATCAAAATTGAATATCCATTTTGTGCGACACGTTGGTGTTGTCATGTAGTCTGTAGATGCGTCTGATTTTTTATTTTTGATTGCTCACTTTGTGTGTTTGTCTAGTCTTTTTCTATTTTATTTCATGTACAACTATATCTCCAAAATTAAAAATTAAAACTGTTATTCGTTTATGTATGGTTTATCTATTGGTTGGACTTGTTATCATTCAGTTTGAGCAAAGAATTATAGAAAAAAGTACCTACTCGCGTATTACGACGAATTCGGGTGTGGTTCGTAGCACGAGTTGCATTCTTAAGAGCAAGTGTAAATAGCTGGCACAAAATTTTGTTTTAACTTTTGTAAAGTCCAAGAAATTATTTCACAAAAGAAATGTTTCAAAGACGTTTTCATTAGATTTGGGTTAGTTACAACAAGGTCACAATATCAATGTTTGCCCTTAAGTTAAACGCTTATATACTTATTGCTTGGAGGAAACGTTGTGATTTTACTTTAAAGTCTTGCTTTCTACATTTATTTTTAAAATATAATAAAACAGGCATTATTGATCATTAACGATCAGATTTTTTCCAGTTTGTTTGTAAATATGTCTACATTAACTTTCTAAACCAATCTTAATGCTCTTTCAGGTTGCCACAATAAGGTAAACCTCGGAATCGCCATCGACGCATCTGGAACATCACAGAATCATTTTTATAAAATTAAGAGACTGGTTTATCACATTGCAGAGGGATTTAAAACACAACGAACCAAGTTACAGGCCAGTGTCATTAGGTAAGTTATTGCGTTGAAACTTTTTTTTTGAGTGAAACGCAAAGTCACTGGGCGTCTGGGGTGAAAAATTTATTCCGAAAGTATCTGTGTTCCAAATAGAATCCGTTTTCGAAAGATTAGAGACTCTGTATAGTAAACAAAGAAGTATAGTTTTAAGAAGTCCCAACCTCTCTTTTCGAGCTAAAAAGGTAATATTCCTCATCGAAAAGCTATGGTACACATATGATTTTACATCGATAATACTTCCTACGAAATGACCTGAACAGCACTAAAAGCTTGTAGCAGAATTGGTAGCCATTCGTGAACAGAGCCGTAATTGAGAAAAATTGATGATTTTTTTTTACTGGATAGATGGATGCTCAGTTTCAATAGCTTCCATTTTATTGCATATCAGTAAATTTTTGGTGTTCAATTTAATTCTTGTTGCGTCGTTAGTCATCATCGTCGTATTGATTTATATCATTATCACTATCACATATTATCCGAGTCCTTGTCGTGCCAGTAGAGCCGTGCCAAGCCCTCGTTAAATAAATTTCTCATTTTCTGCAGGTTTAGTAACAATGCAACGGTCGACATCCATTTTGGTCAGTTTGTTGAGCTCAACTCTTTACAAGCCGAAGTCGACACAAGATTGCCCTTCATAGGAGGAAACACGTACATAAACAAGGGATTGCGAGCCGCAGAAAGAGAGTTTGATAGCAATGCAGATACAAACTTGCCAAAGGTAAAGTTACCTGATACTGTAGCATGACTCAATTCGCTCAATATAAATATTCTTCAATAAGAAAATTAGTCAGCGTTGTAACTACTACTTATCTCCTGGAAAACGATATCGGACTCTCCTGCATAAAGTCTCTATTTAATTACAAACTTGCGAGAGGTATCATTAGAGCATTTCCAACTCTTTTGTACAAGTGAGCTGTGATTTTAAAACTGGAGAGTCATTGTTATTAGGAAAAAACGATCCAGCTTGTTAAAAAGTATGAATCACATAGATTTCGCTTATACGTAGATTTAAAACGAATCAAGGAATACCACCTTTCCTCTCCTTTGCAGGAGCAATTTAACCAGACTGTATCATAATACCTAGAAGGTTCTTTTTCTGTTTAACATACGAATTAGTACCGCTTAACTAAAGGAAAAACTCTGTGCGTAGTGATTGTTAAAGTTTCTTTGTTTGTTGTTTTACTCAATTTCTGCTTTCTCATTTTTAATCCAGGTTCTTGTAGTGATCACAGATGGAAAACAAACGGGTGGTGACGCTACTCCCGTGAGAAAGGCGGCAAATGATCTCAGACGACAAGGGGTCCATATTGTTGTCGTTCGTGTTCAAAACTGCAGGCACTGGTCGTGCAAGGTACGGATCTTGCGTTGTGCATTTTCGAGTATGTATTATGTAGCGGTCAGAAAATATTCTTGCAAAAAAAACAGCATAAAGACGGACGGAAATGTTATTTCATATTGTTGACGTAAAATAATTATTATAAGAACATGAATAGCAATAAAACTAAAAATAGAAAATAACAATAATAAACTTTTATAGCACCATTCCAAGAGTAGAAATTTTACTGTCAAAAACATTACATTAACATAGGACACATGCTCGCATTTGATATATCAAGGTAGCTCTCCAAAATTACAAACCATTAAACCGTTAAACAAAGTTGGTAAAAGATTACAAATTATACACTTAAACGATGGATATTATAGGTTTACACAAAACATAGTTTTTCCTGCCGGAAAAATACATTGAATGATGGATACATATTGGATATATATCTGTTTGAATGAGTAGCACAGCTATGAGATTGAAAACAAGTGTCACTTTACTCTTCAGCGCACCATTAGCGCCATTGCAGGAGACCCGAAGAACATTGTTGAGTGGAAATATTCCGACAATATAATAACTGCCTCGGAGAAGATTGCTAGATTTGCCTGTCCAACACATGTGTTAGGTTAGTATTGCCTATAAGTCTTGTACACTCTTTTTTTAGAAGAACCTTTTTATAAGAACGCGGTTGAGGCTGAAAAACTCCCAAGATTTAAGAACATGCTAAGAACATGCTGAGGCTGGGGATACGTAGAGAACATATATTTTACATGCTGTATTCAGTGGAGATAATTTGTTGTTAAACTGTAAACTAGTGCCTAATGCTCGTGTAACATTGCCTGATGGCTACTCCGAATGTGCAAATGTACAAAGGAAACTAGTGACACTTGTACACTTGTACTCCGAATGTGCAAAGGAAACTAGTGACACTTGTACATCTTTTAAAAGAACACTAAATTACTGTACTTTGATCGTGGTATAGGGGAACTGTTCCCTGTCTACGTGTTTGTACCCAATCCTAAAAAAATAAGAACATTTTTTAACATTTAAGGGTGAAATGTCCAAAATAATTAAGAACATCCAGCCTCAGCCCCAAAATTAGACGTTCTTATAAAAAAATATTGTAAATATATAAAGCTGTAGATCAAGTTTTAGTTTAAATTGTCATTACAGAAACGGGTATTTCAAAGTAACCAGCAAGCATGATAAATGTCTTTAATTTTCTAAGCATGAAAAAGGCAAAAATAATCGTAAAGGGAAAAAAGCAAAAAAACGTTTTGTCATTGATGACAACAGAAAAACCAGATTGAAACTTTTTTATATAAAATAGACATGAGCTCTTGTTTTTTTTTTCTAACACGTTAAGTAACCATACTCGGGGGCTGAAGAGTGAATACGGAATAACGGAAATGTTGTAGTTGGAATAATGGAATAATGCCTTTTTGTGGGGAATAATGGAATAATGCCATTTGGGCGGGAATAATTATAATATAATGGCATAATGATTTCCATTGGAATCGACTTTTTTACTGGAATAGTGGAATAACGAAAATTTTCGAGCAGGAATAATGAAATTATGAACACCCTATTATTCCACTTCAGCTCCAGACCATACTGAAACAAACTTATGTAATTCTAATATCTTGTTTAAAACAGCTTAGAGCAAGAACGTGATGTTTGGCACCTACGCGACCATCACACAAACACAAACGCCGCTTGACGTCAGTCGGATGAAGCTGAGAGGAGTAAAGCACCGTCATCTGCAAAATACATTAAAGAAGACTCGAACAAGAAAGACTTCTGCAAATGAGTTGCTGAAGCCTGAAGGCC
>JANRMR010180990.1:0-11675 GCA_025434825.1 Bergia sp. 'catenularis' | reverse complement strand
TTCCTGCAGGTTGCTTTTGCAGCAGAAAGGTACAACGAACAATGTAAATGTAAAAACTGATCTTTCCCTGGTCTTTTTGCCTTCCCTTCTTCTCTTCCTCCTCCCCCCCCCCCCCCCCCTTTGCACACACCCCTTCTCACTCCCCCTCTTACTACTTTCCAGTCTTCCTTCTCCTTCTGATCTTTCCCTCCTTGGGGTGTGAGGTTGATGTAGTTGTTGACATTATCACTAAATTCCATATGTGGATTTCAACTAACATTTGTGGCTTGAATAATCAAGTCAGTAATGAGTATTGCTGTTATTTACCAAAAGGGATAATGTAGAAATTTTTCTTATTATAACATAGCTGACAAGTTTGTGCAACCTCTTTGTATGGCATGAGCGTGTAACTAGATCCGAACAGACGCACAGCGGTGCACCAAATTTGATGGCGTCAGCATTTAATGTTAGTGCTCGCGCCACGAAACTTTTCACAGTCGCAAATTTTCCTTGAGAAATGGTGGAAAGCACTGTTGTGAATTTGTCAACAATATCATAAAAGAAATAGTCAATGTTTTAGCTGTGCATCTATTGAGTTATGGACGCACTTGGGAAATTTTGAGAGCACTTGAGAAGCTAGAGAAGCATTCGGCTGTACCTTGTGCTTCTCATTATGCTTTCTCTCATGCTCTCAAAACTTCCCACGTAGTGCATCCATAACTTGATAGATGCACACTAAGCATGGACCATTTCTTAATTATAGAACAGTAGTCTGAAGAAAGTTCAGACCGAAGTTTTAAAATGTTGAAGTTTGGGATATGCCAGTAATGTTTGCTTTTCTTCACTAAAGTTTCTATGTAGCTCAATGAACTTCGTTTACGTTTCCTTTTACCACTACTGTATTGAAAATTTAAGTTAAATGTATGAAGGCTTTGCCATGTGTCCATTCTGATAAAAAATATATATATTTCCTTCTACAGTTTTCAGTCTCAAGCAATTCACTTCAGAGTTTTGTCAAATGCTCTTAATAGTGGATATTCTCTTCCTCATTTGGAATACATGATTATACATTTTAAAGCATTGAAGCCTCAAATGTTACATGGGATTGTATACTTTCAATATATACACATTAAATCCCTCTAGCTTGAAAAAGAATGGCTTTAGCACTAAAACTTTATCCATTTTCTTTAGCAAAGAGTTGAGGTTTCTTTTAGTGTCAAGTAATAATTGTACCTTCAGTTACCCATTTATAACTTATGAAAAAAACTGCTGTTCAAACATAGTCTTCAAGAAACCAAAAAGAAGAAAAAGAAGAAAAGAACCCACACATCTGATGCAGTGGTAAGTTTTCGGATGTTAACATCCGTGTAATGTATTCATTACCGGGTGGGCACTCCCTTTCGTGTGCTATATATAGGTATGTGTGGCACTAAATGGTAGGGTTTTCAAGCCATTTTGGTCTGAAATTGGGTATCATTTTTGGAAATGTGGAGATGTGGCATATGAAAAACATTCTGTGCTCCTGAAAATGGGTGTCAAATTTATTGTCAGGTCTCAAATTTGCATTATTTGGTTTTAAAATGGGGCAGGGATTTACACACCACATCAAAATAGTCATAAGTCTCCCCCCTTGCTAGATTCATCTTGTCTTTGTGACAGGAAGGGTGAAATTTTTTTTAGGGGGAGGGAGATGGGGGCTGTCAGAGTGTGGTTAATGTACATGTACAGTGCAAAATCTTGCTATCTCCAGGTAATGTGAGACTGATTTGATTTGTTCTGCCCTATGAGAGCCTTAACCCTATCTCAACTCAGTACTCCATCACCTCTGGTATGTTTTGTAATTTAGCACCTAAAAGCTTACCTTTCTGACATGCCCTAGGGCCACATCTTTTGATGTATCAATCTAATTTATTTTTATGGCAACCAAATCTTTAATAATTCAGGTCGAAAAGTAAACACTTTTCAATGTTACATTAAATGAATGCGTTTTCTGTTATTTTTTGTTTATTCTAAAGTTTTACACAGAAAAATGAGTAATTTTTACTGTGTCAGCAAAATGGATGGTTCATTTATTTATGTGATATGATCATGTTACAGTTGGGAACACTAAGTAAATTTAGAATCTTTACATCAAGCTGGGATTAGTAAACTTCACTACTGATTTCAGTGCTGCCAACTTGTTAGTAACAAAGAAATTAAGGAAGGCTTGTAGAAACTGTCAGTGAAATTTAAGTAAAAAGATATATATAATCTTACATGTTTGCTACTTATGTCCAGCACATCCATAATTACTGAACACTTTTTTCCTTTTCAGCTTGAAAATTTGAGGGCAGGAAGCCCAATTGCCAAAGCCCCAACCAAAGCCGAAGAGAGTGTCGTGGAAGCTAATCTCTATAAGGGAGGTGGGTTACCGCTTTCTCCAGTAGTGTGAATAAAGTGATACCACAGACTGTGTATAAATGGTTTTACATGTAAGCACTATAAACAGACTATAGTTCATAATGTACGTGGCCATGGAAAATCAGATTTGTGTGTGAACATGCAGCTATGAACATAGAAAAGTCATGTCAATTTATATATACATACATTTTTTGTAACTTACTGTAAGGCCCACACTATGCTGGATAAATTTGAAAACTCAAATTTATTCTTGGGCCTATCGTCCACGTTAATCCAGATAAATCGTCCACTGAAAACGGAGTTTTTCGAAAACGTTCTTCAAAGTGGATACATTTGAAAATGCTGGCTTTGTGTTTTAGTGTGGACGGAAAACTTTTTGAAAATGGAACTTTTTCAGTTTTTGAAAACACTGACATCATCAGACCTCGAAAAGCAGTAACTTTTGTTGTGTTCATCAAATTTCTTGTCCTTTCGGCCGGATTTCAACATTTTAGGGCTGGAGCTGTCGGGAAACATTTTGCCCGTTTTCCAGTGTGGACGGAAAACTTTTGTTTGGTTTTCAGAGTGAAAACGGCATTTTCAGATTTATCTGTTGTAGTGTGGACGGGTCCGTAATCATGCATACATTTTAGAAAACTGAACATAATCATGAAAAATCATGGAGTGTGACTGCTAACAAGTTGGTGGCTGCTGTGCATGTAGTTACAGATGGGGACGAATTCATAAACAGCACCTTCAGTTTTCTTTCTGTTGTTGCAGATGATGCCACCTTTAATGAAAAAGAAAATAAACAGAGTTACCAAGATCTGGTGGAGAGAGCTTCCCATGGCGATGACACAGAAAATGCCACTCCAAAGAAAAACAGGCACAGAAAGACAATGTCAGCCCCAGGGTGAGTTCATTGTGGTTAAAGGCGGTGTTACACACTGCAATTTTTCATACAACTTGTCCTGCAATGTCGTTGCGAGACAAGCTGCATCAGCCATTGCACTGTGAAACACCCCCTACAATGGTCAAAATCGTTGGGAGACAAGTTGCAGCTATCGTTGCAGAAAGTAGAATTTGGTTCTACTTTTCACAACAATTGCAGCCACTTTTATCAAGTTACACCAACCGTTGCACCATGTAACACCCCTTCTGCAACTTGTCTCGCCGCATGAAAATTTGCAGCGTGTAACACTGCCTTAAAGAAACGAGGACCTTGTTGTTAATTGGGCAGTTTCAATGTTGCTCAGTACAAAGCTGCTGTCCTTCTGAATTAGTTCCTTTTGTTTTACTCAAACTATATTGATCAAGGCAATTTAATGAAGTAAAGAATTTTTTTGACAAACAGATTTGTCAATGGTTAATGCATTTTAATGTTATGTAAGTGCAAAATTTGTTGCTGAGCAGTGGAAAGATTGTCCAATCATTTAAAAAAACTGCTGTTTTTTTAAATTTGATATACAATT
Source organism: Bergia sp. 'catenularis' (assembly GCA_025434825.1). Lineage (NCBI taxonomy): Eukaryota > Metazoa > Cnidaria > Anthozoa > Zoantharia > Parazoanthidae > Bergia > Bergia sp. 'catenularis'. The sequence goes on along the minus strand of JANRMR010180990.1, from coordinate 7,845 downwards.
AACTCTCTCTTAACGGACACCTCTATAAGATGGACACCTCTAAAAGACGGACACCAGGCCCTGTTGGTTCCTGCCATTTTTCAGTCATTTTACTGTAACTAAACTGTCTATAAGCTCAAAAGCGGACAACGGACACTTTGAAACCGTCAGTGGACACTTGAGAAGTGCTTTACATGTAGTGAAAAATACCTCAAAACGGAAATGTAGGTGCTGGATATGACAGTAGAAGCAAATTACGTAACCAAATACGTGTTCCAGTTTGTAAGTTTTGCTCAAGTAAAAGACTTTAACCAGACGTGTATTCATTGTGCATAGGTTCGGCTTTATTATCTTAGAATTACTGGTGTCACGTTACCTCGACTCTCTATACCTCTCTAAGATGGACAGATGGGGCCGGTCCCGACTATGTCCGTCTTAGAGAGAGTTGCTTGTATATTCATTGGTGAATAATTGCAGTGGTGCCAAATACAAAGTATCGAGATTGAAAATTGAGGTTATAAAGTGACTAAAATAACGTTTCATGACCATTATACCTTTTTTGAGGTAGATTATAACATTTTACATTATTTCAGTTTACAGTGACACACCATATTTAGTCGAGTAAACGCCAGGTGCGTTTACTGCAAACTTGGCCTTCTTTTCTCAACGTTTGTTTGAAATATATACTGTCTTCTATTTTCGTACGATTGCAAGAACGAAATGTATGTTAAAAAGCCTCTGGATGTCAATAAAGTCAAAGCTATTTCGTGTTATACTAGTTACTCTTTTTTTCTACTTTTAATTTTATCCAGCGTTTACTTGAAGCCGAACGTCCATTCCAGAAAATAATGTATTCCAGCTGGAGAAATCCAACATTGTTCCTTTGTGTGGTGGTATTTACCACATGTGTTAATATCTGACACTAATGTTCAATAATTTACATATATTTTAACAGTGAAGCAGTCACTCCCAAGGATGAACAGAAGAGGCGAAGGAGAAAGAAACCCAAGACTCCAGAGCGCACTGTTGACAATGAAGTTGATGGAGGAAGAGAGAATCTTGGTTTTGATGAGGAACACAAACCTGAAACTCAGCCAAAAGTAAGAATAGATGTTGCCCTGCAAAGCAGCCTTAATATATTCCAGTATGTTTACTGAATGCTCTGAGATATAATCGTCAATTCAGAAAGGTTTCTGTTGTTTTGTAAGAGGATGCAACATTAACTAATATCGATTTTTATATTTTCAGAGTCAAGCGAAGAGACACAAAAGTTTCTTGTTGTCCTAATAAAAATAATCAAATCCGCCGAGTTATTTTATTAGGGTAGAAAGAGAGACGACAGCGAGAACTGGTTAATGTGGATAAAGGGATGAAGCTGTTTTGATGTGTACCGAATGTCTGGTTCTGTGGATTACAGGTCGGAGACAGTTTGTGGAGTCACGAGACTCCACAGGACAATACATTTTAGATGAATGTCGAATACTACATGCATGAGCAGAGGTGTTATTAGGGCTGGTAGTCTGATAGTAATTTTTTTCCAAGTTTGCGTCAGAGTTTTTTAGTCAGAAAAAAAAATGACGATGTACAGCGTTTTCAGGCAAACAGTTTCATGTACTGCAACCTCCACAAGTGCAGATTGGTTCATAACCTGTCAAGGCTTGAGGTTTTTTTCGTGATGTTTCTCGTAGGTCGTTTCGATGTATACATTCAATAACGCAAAATACGTTTTCCCGTTTCTCTACATAGGTGACAGAAAGAGAGAAAACCACTCCAAAGAAGAGAAGAGGTGACAGGGTGAGAAGAAGGCTAGAAGGTAAGACAACCCAGCGCTTCAGGTTGAGCAAGGAATTTAGATTTCCGTGGATGTGGTATAGAAATTCAGTCGAGTTGACGTCACACGATTCATTAACCTGTGAACATGCTTACCGCTTTGGGCAAAGGAAAATTATATATTGATGGTTGCTAGTTAAAGAAAAAAATGTCTTTTAGTTAAAAATGAGTGTAATCTGCAATGCACTTGTTTAGGCAAACATTTGTGTTTGGTTTTAAAATAGAAATTGATAGGGCCGTGCGATTCGTGTCAAGCGTTGTATGTTCTGGGTGATGTTTCTTTCAGTCGAAAGGTCAAAAGAAGCAGTTTCTTCATAAACACCACGAGGTTCAGCACTGTTGAGAATTTTTTGTCTCAGTTGCCAGTAGGCTGACTAAACTTTGGAAAAAACAAATTGTTTTTACAAAAAACGTAATAAGAATAGCGTATTGACCTTATTTGCTTTTCAGCAGCAGAGGAAGGCCAAGAGGAGGTACAGAAGCGACTCGATGACGGATACATTCTGTCTGTGACAGTTCATCGGTCAGACAGACTCAGACCAGACTTGTACATTTCACACCCACTTGTACGTGTTCACGTGATGGACATCGATACTGAAAACTATGTCAAGAAATCCAACAGGTTTGTACTTAACGTTTCCGCTGTGATTGGTCAAAATGCAACCCATTGTAGTGCAGACCCCAAATTAAGTCACTCGCAATCTAGAATCCTTTCACTATAAGCAGTTGCCTTGCATAAATTAACCTTGTGATTTATAATGGAACTATAGGCTACGAATCGTTAAAATCATGTACCAATTGAGCCTCAAATCAAAAGTTTACTTGAACTAATAATTGTTTGTTTAACATGCAGATTGCGCAACGTGACCTCTTATTATGAAGGCGAAAGTGAAACTCCAGTTGATTACGTAATGCCAGTAATGACGCAACCATTTGACTTCAAGAAGAACAAGTAAGCATTTGGAGCTCCCCAGTCTCAATAGCATCGTTAAACATCACTATCATGTGATTTCCACGTACCATTACAATCTTCATTATCATTACCATCATCATCATCACCCTCATCACGATCATCATCATAACCATCATCATTATCGTCATCACCATCATCATCATCACCATCACCATCATCACCATCATCATCACCATCATCATCACCATCATCATCATCATCACCATCATCATCATCGTTATCATCATCATCATCATCATCATCATCATCATCGTCACTATAATCATCATCACTATCACTATGAAAAGCTGGAACCAAATTTAAATTCCTCCAACATCGTCCAACACGATCCATCAGTATCCAACGAAGTCCAACATGTTCGATGAATCAAATATGTTACATGTGATGTTTGACCAACGTGTTTGATTCGTTTGAAGTGGTCTTTTTGACCATCAATGTTGTCACCATCATGCCAACATTTCCGACATCATGTCTATCATGTAAACATTACGACTTGGCAGTATTGCTACAATCATGTGACTATTACCATCATCAGCTTAGTCATCATCACCGTCATCTTTGTAAATTTTTTAACTTAAAATTATTGGTTTTTATCATAAGGGCATCTAAATGTGAAGTGTTTTGATTTCTTCCTTGTGTCTTTGTCTTTTTTTTTTTTTTCATTTGATGTTTGCAGTACACCCATCTCCAGGAAGAACTTTGATCACTATTTCAGCAGGTTGACGTTTTAACAAACAATGAGAGTTCCTCTCACCAATAGAAACAACTTTTCACCGTAGATCCTTAACACCAGCCTGGGAAGAAGTCCTAATATTCAACGACATTTTCTCCTATTTCTTGAGTCGTGCTGAGGGAGACCCCAAAGTGATAATTCTGTTTGAGGTACGTTGTGTCCTGGTTCATATAGTCTTTACTTAAGACAATTAACTATCAGTGCTAGTTAACCCTAAAACCCTTACAACCCTAAAACGTACAAGAGTTTCAATTGTGTCTTTATTCTTGTATGTTCGCATCTAGTTCTTTGGTATCTTCCTTACCACAATATGTTTCGGCTAGATAACAGCCCTGTTCAGAATGAAAATTCGTGGTTGGGGTCATGTTAAGGTCAGAATTCGTGCTGCAGATGTGGGATCAGAGTTTTGTCTCTATTTGCTGAAAAGAACTGACGTTGGAATGGTGGTGCGCAAGGTAATACAGGGCTTACAGGTTAGGGTCGGGTCATCGTCAAAATTTGTGTTACAGATAAGGGATCAGAGTCTTGTCTTTATTTGCTGAAGGCAACTGACGTTGGTGGTGTCTTTCTCTCATGCCTTTGGGCCCCCACTGGGGCATGGGGCCGCAACAATGTCTCACCTCCACCGAGTCCTTTCCTTTGCTATCACCTGCGCCTGCACCCCATGACAAGCCCATCTCTCTTAGTTCAGTCTCAACAGTCTTTCTCCGGGTGGTTTTGGATCTTCCTCTTTGCCTTCTACCTGCTGGTGTCCATCTAAGGGCAACCTTGGGTATCCGATCTGGCGACATTCGCAGTACATGTCCCAACCATGTAAGCCGGCGTTTCCTGATACTTATGCATCCAGTTTTTTGATACAAGTCGTCATTGGAAATTTTATTAAGCCAGTACATATTACAGATCTTTCGCAGACAGCTGTTGTGAAAGGCATTGACTTTGTTTATGTCCGTTTTGACAATTCTCCAGTATTTTGAGCCTTTATTCTGAGCTTTTAGCTTAGTTGTAGATACGCAGTTTTGTCTTGAGGCTGTACTGTTTAGACTTCCAGATGTTTTTGAGTCTACCAAATGCGCACCTTGCTTTGTTGAGCCTGGCCTTGATGCCCTTCTGGGCACTGTTATCTGTACTGATCACACTCCCAAGATATGTGAATTCCTCAACGTATTCTAGTGGAGGAATTCACATATCTTGGGAGTGTGATCAGTACAGATAACAGTGGTGGACGTTGATGGTACATAAGGTAATACAGAGTTTCTAGGTTAGGGTCAGGTCAATGTCAGGTGCTCACAAGTTGAGCACTCTGACTTCTTTTTACTGAAAATACGAAGTTTATCTTTGAGTATGATCCACATATACTTTCTAGTTACCTGTCCTATTCTCAAAGTAGGCATCATTTTATGAAACGTCATGGTAAATCAGATCCGTACGTGAATAAAGTAACGCTTTATCGTCAAATTATCGCAAACAGCCTCGTGAACCATACATTATTGGGACATTTTCATAATATTTAAAGGTTTAAAATAAGATCATGGAGACGTCATGGAATTTAGATTTAAAATATGTGTACGTACCCTGCATTTTGCGTCATTTATCTTTTAAAAAAAGTCGATTATATTCAGCATTTAATATCGACAAGTCTGAAATTAATATATTTTCCTCGGCAACAGCTTGTAGACTTCCTGAGCGTTACAGCTACGAGTAAAAGGAAAGAGACACAGAGTGGTAAAGGGTGGTATCAGATCGCCTGGGCGTTTCTCAAGGTAAACAAGATTGTTATAGGAAAATTCTAGTATGATGTGACTGACGACAATTGACTATTGTGACATTACATGGAGTAATCTACTTCAACAAGACCAAGACAGACTGCACTGAACGCCGCCAAAACAGATCCGCCCAGATAATCACGTTTTGCGCACGCTCTTCCGAGGCCATGGAACGATTGCACTGGTCACCTCTATCTAGCAGGCGTTCTTATCATAAATCTGTACTTGTTTTTAGGTGTCTTCATTCCATAGCTCCGTCCTGTTTTTCTTCATACTTCTCCAGAATTACCAGTTTACTCACCTACAATACAAGAAACAAGAACAGGCTTCCTCTTCCAAAGGTTAAGCTAAATTCTGGCAAAAACACCTTCAGTTTTCCTGGCGCAAAACTATTCAATGAACTCCCCCTGAACCTTATTGACACAAATGACATCGCAACCTTTTCCCGCTTGGCAAAAACTTTCTTTCTTAAACATAAGTAGTTTTAATAGTATTTTTAACATTGTAATTTTATCATAACCATATTATAACTATTTAATGTTTGTAAACTTAAAACTTGTTCTGTAATTTTTAGATACAGGGCCCCTCTAGATATCAGCCGGTGAGCTGAATGGGCCACCCTGTATAAATAACGTTTATCATCATCATTGTAATGACTGTAGCTGTCGTTGCTAACTCTGTTCATCCTCTTAAAAATCTGTCAATTCTTACAAATCTGTCAGTTGTCTCCAACGTCTTCTTGTTAAACACCCTCATATTTCTGCCCGTTCTTCTTCTATCATTTCTTCTCTTCCTGTTACTTGCATTTCTGTCCGTTGGGACTTATGTTAATTATATTCTTAGCATTGATCATAATATCGATTATGTTTTTAACTGTGTTAATGTTCTTCTTCCAGTTCGCAATTCTCACAGCTCTTTCATTTGTCATGCCAATTATCTACTTTGTAAATTTTACCTTTCTATCCTCTGTTATTCTGTCATTTCTGTTCTCCCTAATTCTAACATTTCTGTCCGTTGGGACTTTGTCATTTGTACCTGTGTTAACATTTTCCATTGCTCACTTCGTAACTTTCTCGGTCCTCTTTTTAACCCTGTCAGTTATCTGCTTCTAGTTCGCAATTCTTACACTCCTTCTATTTGTTCAATTGTGCACTTTATATTTTTTACATTTCTGTCCTTTCTTGTTCTATCATTTCTATTCTCTCTAATTTTTGTATTTTGGTCCGTTGGGACAAGATCGTTCAAACTCCCTATGACAGCAAAATGGCTACCTCTTCGCGGTGCTGTTGGAAATCTGTGATCATTTGGCCAAATGTAAAATTGGCATAATGTTCACAGAACTAAAGGCCATGTACTTTTATTGTTTTTAGTTTTGTAGCTTGTCAAATACTGCAAGTGCTCTGAACTCGGCTGGGAAACTAGCTCTTCGAAAAGGTATGAGCAGTATTTTGGAATTTATACAATCTATATAAGATTTGATGAAGTTAAATAAACCTTGATATTGTGGCTAAAGCACCACCTATTATTAGTAGTAGTATTGATGCTATTATTATTAGTAGTATTGATGCTATTATTAAAGATTATCTGAGAAAACAATTTCTGCATTTAATAGGTAGTTCAACAGAGAGTCAGCCTAAAATTGTTGTTACAATGTTAAGTTTGTTTTCTGAAAACCATTTTTTCCTTTTATTTCTTAAGGGACTACAATTAAAACATTAATGTGATATACAACTCCAACAAAATAACATTTGTCATTTATCTTGGTAATTATTTTATTACTTAAGCGTACATTATTCTTAACAATAAAGTTGCAATTGTTTATCTTATAACTCTCTGTGGTCTGAACCTTATAAATTTTACTCCCAGATCTGCTTTGTTTCAATTTTGGAAGGTAGAGGAAAAACGTTTCAGTGCATCTTAATTTCTGCTGTTTTTTCTCCCTACCATGAAAAGAGGTGATTCTTCGCTGCTAAAAATATCGCTAGCGCAGCGTAAAATTGGTTTGGTAAAATGTTCTGTCTCTTGATCTTTGTTTGGCAAAACAATGTTATAGGACTGAACAAATCAATTACAGACACACTGGACACTGTTAAGATTGCAGAGAGGTTTGCTTGTGCCTACGAACTACGTAAAGGACATTTTGGGAAATTTGAGTAGGGGTACATATACGTTTCCAAACGCTCTGCCGCCTCTGCGTTGAAAAACTAACTTTTGGTCTTTAATGTCTTTTATCTGAACGTTTCATTTCAGACAACTGAGTTAGGACAGTTGTAAAGATCAGCCAAATCAGCGAATTGACTATATATTAACAGTGGTACTTCTCTTTCAGTTTCAGTTTTCGGTCTTTGAGTTTGGCTTAGCAAATGCAGCTCACAGCTTGATTGTATTAAATGAATTACAAACTTAATTTTTAAACCGGATTGACTTCGTAGGAAAAAAAGAAACCTCAAACAAAAGACAGGAAAAAAGTAAAAAGTAATGGCACGAGCCTGATCTCAGGTCTTTGAAGGAATCGCTTCCCACCTATTACTATCATGTGCTTCAATCCTGGAAGGAATACCGAGAAC
>JANRMR010180979.1:0-11675 GCA_025434825.1 Bergia sp. 'catenularis' | reverse complement strand
AGACCAGGTAGTCAAACTGGTCAAACAAGTCAGAAACAAAAGGCTCATTCACAGTATTTTCCGGTCCCATGAGCGGGTTCAAATGTCACATCAAGGAAAATCGTCTTGGAGGAAAAAGTCACAAATCACGAGGAAAGAGAATGTTTCACGGTTAACGGACTATAATTTTTCTAGTTCACAGTTCACGGCCGCAGTCTGAGTCACGGATCACGGGTTTTTATTTTCTTTTATTACGATTCACGACTAATAAAAAAGAGGCTTCACAGCTTCACGAACACACCCCTTACCCCCCCCCCCCCCGCCCCCCGGTGAAAACATTTTACTTTAATTTTCGCCTTGACGGAGTGATCTGCTAGCTGATCGCTTTAAAAAAGCGGGAAAATGAGGGCTTGAAATGAGCTTTCTTTTGCATCAAACCGCCAAGGCAGTCCGGAGATATGTTGCTTTGAAGTTACGTGTTATGTCATAAAATAACGAAACTTTAGCTAAGACTGAGTTGGTACCTTTTTTAACATTCAGACAGACACCTATATACATATAAGTATGTATACACACTTAATATGTATGTGTGAATGTAGCGCTTGCGTCTGTTGTGCATGCATGCATGCGTTGTTAGGGCTTCCACTGATTGGTACAAAGTTGTTTGGAGTCTCTGTATTCCTTCCCAACTGGTTGTAGGTGGACTTAGCTTTTAGCAGTTTTAGGCGATCGTTTCAACAGATCTTTTTTAAACATATTTGTATCGTGCGAGTTCCTTGAAAAGGCATTTTAATGCACCCTTGTGGGTTCTAGTTAGTCAACGTGAGCCATGGTAAATTTGCTTATCGGTATGTATAGATGCGTGCATGTCGTCGTTGCTGTGCCACAGTCTCTAGAGATCATGATGATATGTAAATATGTCTTGTATGTACGAGAGAAGAAATCTAACAAAAATAACTTTCGTCAAAGATTTCATTCTTTTCATTTTATTTGACATCACATTACACGGTAGCTACATTATATCGATACATTTCAATTCAAGAGATCAGCGATTACTATACTATTTAACTAGTTAAACTGATTTCTCTTACATTCTCAACTTTCAGTCGAAGAATAACTATGTTTTGAGTTGTTTTACACGATGTATAGATCAAACAGCTATATTTGGAAGTAAAACCAAGTGTTTTAAAAATGCTCATTCAGCTACTCGTCATTCATATCCAGTTTTGCACAGTATAGATGGATTCTTGATTCTCAAAGTAAATATTTCCTAATGACGCAAATGACATATATCTAATAACTTAAGATATCTAATCAACTAAATTGTTCCTGAACTCTACAGAAATGCGGTTGAATATCAAGAATTGATTCACCATCTCTATGGGTAAGCACATGTAATACCGCTAAATGTAATAATTACCTAAATGTAATAAAACTTAACACTACAAGTAACAAACTTACAAACCATTTGAACAGTAGAAACCACTGAAAACGTATCAACGTCATTAACCATTTTACTACTGGTTGAGAAACATTGATACATTCATAGCTTTGGCTTTTTCAACATACTGTAGCAAAAGTTTGGTTGTCATCACCTCTGCAGCAAGATAAAACTGGATGGAAAAAGATGGAAAATATTCATCCAACTGAAAATCTATAGTTTAGCTTTTGAAAAACTGTGATTAATTCGAAAGAAACACGCAATGAATACCGTTTTTTAATGAGTTATTTATTTGTTTCGACTTTTGTCAGAAGTAGTCTAAATTTGTCTGACGTTATCCAGCATAACTTTTTTAAGTTCAAAAGCATAAACAGTAACTCTTACATTGTCTCAGATACACAAACTTTTGCTAAAATAACTGAACAGAAAAAAATATTAAGGGACGTCTGGAAGCGGAGGGAGGGATCTCTGTCAGCTCTTCCTCTTAAAACCTTTCAGCCTCTTCCTTCTTCTTCCTCTCGGCTTCCTCCTTCTCCTTCCTCTCAGCCTCTTCCTTCTCCTTCCTCTCGGCTTCCTCCTTCTCCTTCCTCTCAGCCTCTTCCTTCTCCTTCCTTTCAGCTCCTTCCTTCCCCATCTTTTCAGCCTCCTCCTTCTACTTCCTCTCGGCTTCCTCCTTCTCCTTCCTCTCAGCCTCTTCCTTCTCCTTCCTTTCAGCTTCGTCCTTCTCCTTCCTCTCAGCCTCTTCCTTCTCCTTCCTTTCAGCTTCCTCCTTCTCCTTCCTCTCAGCCTCTTCCTTCTCCTTCCTCTCGGCTTCCTCCTTCTCCTTCCTCTCAGCCTTTTCCTTCTCCTTCCTTTCAGCTTCTTCCTTCTCCGTCTTCTCGGCTTTCTCCTTCTCCTTCCTCTCAGATTCCTTCTTTTCATCTTCCTCCTCCTTCTGTTCTCTCATCAACCTCTTCGCGTTACTCTGGATACCTCGCTGTCGATCTCCATCTGCTTTGGAAAAGAAATGGTAGTTATGTAATGCTTTCGAGTGGGGTATCGTGGAATATGCCACGCTTAACTTGTATTTTCCGTAAACGTACGAGTTAGGCCAGCAGTGTAAAACTCCTCTTATTTGCGAAAACTTTATCGTATTAAATTGGCTTTCCTTGACATAAGCAGCCACTTATGGTTTACTACATTTCAGTACTTCATTTCTGGCAAGTAAGTCGCTGAAAGCCCTCGAGTTAAGCCCTTAAATTGTAATACAAACCATGAAAAAGTAAATGTTTTAAGACCGAATCCTAACTAAATTTTTGCTATTCGCCCACTGACTATGCGCAACTTGGAGAAGATATGTCTGGTAATCCATGCGTGTTTCTCTAACATTTTAGAGTCATATTTCGCTCCTTTTTCACTTAAGCTTTATATAAAAATGTCTAGAACAAATCAGAAAAAATGTATAGAAAAAAAAACTGAAAATGCAATTTTCAGTCGATCGAACATATTATTTAGTGAGCACATTATTAATAATAACAATTAGTTAAGATAGCTTTGCCTTCGCTGGGAGACGTGTACTCAATGAAGGTCAGAGTAAAATGACAGTTGATTTGCATTTTACCCAAGATGCTTTGCAACTAATGATCACCCTCCTCTGAGGAAGATGCAAGCAAGGGGTAAGTATTTGACAATATGCCTGCTCCCCAGAGTGGGAACTTTGAGAATAGTGCCAATCTTAGGCGACGGGCCATTTAAACTCCACTGATTTTCAAGGACTTTCCAGGTCTGGAATTTTTATTTTCAAAATTAAGGACTCTCCAGGATTTTCAAGGACCGTGGAAACCCTGGTTCACGCTGAGGTTAGATTAATAAGTGTAGTTTTCTATCTTAGTCTGTTTTCTCTACCGTTTATCCTTTTTCCACATAAAACCTTTATGCTTGACACGATAAACTCGGCCATTTCAAGTTTCAGATCAAAACCCTTTCCGCCCACTTCCCCCCTCCGGGCATTTACATTGATAGGTGCATCAGCATGACTTCACAAAATACAGCCTCTGTTCTTATAGCTTCTTTGCAACAATTATCGGTCCTGATTAGCTGTTGCAAATTATCATGTGCACGGTTCTACATGCTGCAACCCCCTCGTCAATTTCACAACTTGCATACTCTGCCGCAATGTCAAAATGTTCAGCTAGACTATCACATCATTTCATTAACAATACAACCGACATTTCTAAAATGAAAGTTTGCGTTCAGACAATACAAATGAGTTACGACTGATGCAAAACAATGAAGCTTTCACCAGCGACAGCAGTCCCATCCCAATTTATAGCCCCAGCAAACTTCATTTACCCTGTTAACAGATCCTTTTTTAACTCGTTCAACGAACGCAAAAGAAAGAAATGATTTAGCATGGCTCAGCCACAATCGTAGACTAAAACTCTCTCACGCACGATATTTCTACACGATTTTAGGATTTTTTTGGAAGCAAATATGTAACAGAGTCGATATCTCGGTACATCACACCAAACCTCATATAACATCATATCAATAAATAATCAATGTGACACTGACTCAATGACTCAACAAAAAAATATTGAGAAACTACACAAAAGTGGTTGCTTTACTGAGCCAAAGAGGTGGCAAAACAACAGTGATAACCATAACGAGAATAATATTAGTAATAATAATAATAATAATAATAATAATAATAACAACAACAATAACAATGATGATAACAACAACAACAGCAACAATGGTGATGATTATACGTCTCAATGTAGTTTTTCCATTGGTATTGGCAAAGACTTTCAATTTTCCTTTTTAACTAGCTAGTGTTTAAGATCAAAATCTATTGCAAAATGTTTTCACGAAACAAATTGTTCATTTGTTTTCGGCTGAAGGAGCAAAGTTTGTTGAAAGTCTCTAGATAAAAGAAAGGTTATTAACCACTGAACAATAGTTTTGCTTTCCTTTGGTGTCAAAGTTTCGGGTGTTAGTTCTCTTACTTGTGTTATCTTCTCTTTATTATTAGCTGCCTCCAATTTGATCATTTTCGTTCATGCTGAATTACCGGAGTTCATTTAATTAGCTGACGAACTGAAGCAGCAATTTTCTTATGAGCATATTCAGGGGACGATCCCAAACGAGATTATTTTGCATTTCTAAAAATGAAAAAGGCACGGCAATTGAGACCAACACAGAAACAACAAAAAGACTAGAGATGATTAAGAGATTATCATGGATATTCTGAACTTTCCGGAGAAAATACAAAGTGATATCATTTGCTACAACTTCAGAATCTAATCCCCCTGCTAATGACGATGTTCTTGCTTCAGACAGCAAGGATTAAATATTTAAAAAATTATCTGAAGACACATCTTTTTAATTTAGCACTTTTAGATTAGTTATTTTAAATTTGAATATTTTAATTGACTAGCGTTTTAAATTAGTCCTTCTTAACTACAATTGTATATTTACAGTTAGTATGAGTTTTTAATAATATATTGTAAATAGCTAGAATATTTTTCAAATGCAATGCTCTTCTTATCATTACGTATTAAACTAGTAAATTATTATTATTATCATTATTATTATTGTTATTATCATCAATGTTTTTGTTCTTCTTATTATTATTATCATTATTATTATTTATTATTGTTATTATTATTACAAAGAGAATTCAGTTGTAAGATATCCCGTAATACCGAGACAATCGATAAGGTTTTTCAAAATAAGAGGTAATCTTAACTTTCTATCTTGCTACTTTATACCTCACAGGTATCATACCAGTACATCGATGATGTACAATTTCAAAAGAAAAAGACAAAGCAAGAACCGTTGAGACTATGGAGGCAATTTTTCTTAGTATAACAGCACCTACCTCTTGGCAGTTCCTGTAACATTTCTCCATTAGCACGGTGGTCTTCCATTTTGAGTGGCAACTCGCGGTTTCTTTCTTCTACCTAATAAGCCACAAATTGAATTCAGTTAGAAAACAACGTAAGGAATTTAACGAATAACTACCCCAAGACAACTTCTCGAAGCACTTTACTGATTCGATAAAAACTCTAAAAGTAGCAAAACACAGTACAAATTAAAACTGCACAGACAACTATGATGTTGCTAAAATAAAAGGCAAATCAGTAACTGATTATTAGTAGAATTCCTAAAATGTGTGCAATTCTACAGTTGGTTTCGGCTCCATTAAATCCTAGTAACTCTCGGCAAGGCCGATGAATGAATGGGGGTCTTGCAGTGTTTCTTCTCAACTGATACGTCACAGAGAAGAACTAAAATTAGCTAAGTAAAGAATTAGCTAAGTAAAAAATTTCCGTTCCCGTTTGATATTGCTTTTTTCACAAAGAAACTGAGGTTATTACTGAAATGTCAGAAATGGTAATCTCTCAACACCCGTTCACAGTATTCCAATACGGTTCTTAAAACTAATACCTTATTTTTCTCTTGTCGAAATTGCTTATTTTGATCTTTAAGAAGACGGTTCTCCTCTTCATAATATTTTATGATCTCCTGCAAAAGGAAAAACCAGTTATTTTAATAGTTGGCAGCAGTTCGGAATTTTTGGTTGTCGATATGGAGATACTTATCAATTATCCCTCGAAGTGGAGGTGATTAGTAGTGGGTATTTACCGAGGCGCGAATGCGCCGAGGTAAATATCTATCGCTAGGCACCGACACTGAGAGGGATAATTGTTTTGGTTATTAACCAAAAAGGTGAATAGCACTTTTAAAAGTTGTGGGAAAAATGCCTAAGTCTTGCGCACGTCCTGCATCTCTCGCGCGCGCTTGTCTCATGCATGAGTGGCCGAGGTGAATGGCACAGGGTATTCGGTGTTTGATGAACCAATAAGAGTGCGCGAAAAGTGCTATTCACCTGTTTGGTTAATACTAAAACACAATAACTTTATGACTAATATTATTGGTGTTTCAGCATGACATATTAACTGAACAATAATGACTTCAAAATATGGTTCAGTTCACTAACTAATAATAACTAATGTACAGAGGATATTACATGGGCATGCGGAGATACGATTTTTATCTTCGACTGTTGACAATATCTTCGACTGTTGACAAAACATCTCTCACGAGTGAGAGATGTTTTCAACACGAGAAGATAAAATTCGTATCTCCAAATGGCCATGTAATGTTCTGTTTATTACATTAATATAGATAAAATACCAGGTACGAAGCAGTTGAACAATAACAAAAATTATTTTGAAATCCTTTTAAATGTTCCGAATACAATTTATTGATCAGAAAGTTGAACCGAAATAATTTGTCCGAGTTCTTGCTTTGAGCGACAACAAGAAATCTTAAATTTTCAGTTTCTTTCGATACTTGCATGAGGTTTTCAGAATCTAGAGGAGGAAAAACTACAGAAAAATCATAGTCACACGAGTAATATTTTTGTCCAGCTTCACCATGACAATCGAGGACAGAAAGAAATGACAGGAACGAGCGGCCGCTGGGAGATTAAAAAGGGCGCAAAACCTACGAGCGCTGATTGGATGACAAGTACATAACCACGATAATTTGATATTTTCAAACGTGAAGAGAACATTGATATCTTTACTGCGCGCGTATGACTCTTTAGAAACAACGAAACCCTGGTATTTTATATATATTTATGTGATAACTGAAAATAAGTTAGTTTATCTATGATAGTTCAATAGTTATCAGCCAGTTTCTAGAAAAGTATTAACACTACACGATAACTGAAATGGTTAAATAAACAAGGGCGATAGCTTACTAACCTCCTTCTCTTTGTCAGAGTTTTTAAGAGTGTCAACTTGTTTCTTCAACACTTCCACAAGTTTTTCAAGGCTCTCTTTGTCGAATTGACTGACTCCCCTTTCCTGACAAAAGCAAAGAACCAAGATCGATAAGCAAAGCGATCACAACAGTGTCGGTAGGCAGGGCACGTCAATTAAAACTAAACATACGGCATCCTTTTATTCCAAAATATGACAGTGGCAACATATATTTGAATTTAACTTGATGATTTATTCATACTCGTTAATACATACATTTTCCAGCTGTAATCTTAGCTCTGCATTTTCCCGCTTTAAGCGTGTGTTTTCGTCACGAACCTCCTTTATTTCTGCCCGAAGTTCTGCCACGGAATTAATCAGCTATTGTAATGAAAAAGAACGGGCAAAAAATATCAAACAAATAGGAACGTTTTTTAGGTTTTTGTTTAGTTGGTAATTCATTTAGAACACTTTCATGCATCCCACTATACATCACGGTTTTAAAAACACTGTCCATTTGTTTAGAGCGAGGGTTCACAAACGCAGCTCATTTTGTTTTATGTTATTTTTGTCTTTCATTTTGCATTTTACCGGAAAGCGTTTTCTTGAAAGTGAAAAATACAGAAGAAACAAAAAGAAAAACGATGCGTTGTAAATCCTTCTTTAGAATTACCAGTTTAAAAACAGCACTATGTGTATGACTAATTTTCAGTAGAAATACTAATGACGTAGAAACTCAAGTGACACTTTTGTTAAGTTACAGAAACCTGGCATTGTAAAATTATATGTAAGTACTGAAATGCTATGTAACTGTTGTTTTGTTCCGAATGAAAATGGAACATTGACCAATCTGGTTGATCTTGAAACTAGTATTTCCTGCATCGGCAAGTACAAGCAAAATGTGGTCTCAGTTCAACAAAAGTTGAAACATTTTTTTTCGCTGTCGGGAAGGGTAGTCAAAGATAGATCTTATGAAGAAAATGATTAATTGTGATGAATCGCAATCAGAAAGCTTTAAACAGTTTGGCTTAATTTTATGCCGATGAAAACATGAAAGTGATGCTCTCAGCAGTTTTAGTGGCCCATCACCCTCTCTCTTTGTCCATCCTGAAACTGGGATAGTACAGCTAACTCTAACATTAACTCTAAGTCACTGTCACTTATATCTGTGTCCAATATAAATGAAGCATCAAGACAAGGGAAAGCAAGTACAGGATAATTTCCTAATCGGCGTTTGATGGTCCGAAAGGCCCTTGAAATTCCTGTGTCCAATCCCAGTTCTTACCCTTCTGCAAGTCGGGCAGGCCCCGGCCAATAAGGTGTTGCCCTGCTCCAGTGGGTGCCTGGAGCTTCGCATTGCAAGCTGGAATGTGTGCACAATGCGCACTGGACTGTCAGATGATATTCCACAAATAGAAGATGCTCGTAAGACTGTGGTGATTGACCGCGAGCTGTACAGACTGGGTACTGACATCGTCGCCCTGCAAGAGACCCGACTTCCAGACAGTGGATCCCTGAAGATGGAACACTGCACCTTCTTCTGGCAAGGAAAAGGTGTGGAGCAAACCAGGGAACATTGAGTAGGTTTTGCCGTCAAACACCCTGCTCCACATGATTGAACCTCTAATGGGCGGCGCTGAGAGAATCTTGACTTAGGCAGGTGTTGCAACCTTTGTGTGTACCTATGCACCAACGCTTAAAGCTACACCTGAAGACAAAGACCAGTTCTTCGGACAACTTGATAGTGTCGTCAGCAGAATCTCGGCAACAGAACATATCTACTTTCTGGGAGATTTCAATGTAAGGTTGGGTGCAGACCACGAAATTTAGCCGAACGTGTTAGGTCAATGAATGGATGAGAATGGCCAGAGACTCCCAGAGTTGTGCTGCTATCATAACCTATGCGTGACGAATACTTACTTCCAGAATACAAGCATTCTGGTTGGCTTGTAAAAAAATTTAGGGGGAAAATTAGGGCCTTTTTTTCTGAAAAATAGGAACTTCTAGGGATAAATGGCAGGAAAATAGAGCTATTTTAGGGCTTTTATTTGGAAAAAAAACCCAGACAAATCTGCTTACCTTTCTACCACTGATATTCAAACAGAAACATACTCAAATGAAAACTAGTCAAAGAGAGATATACAATGTAGTGCAATTTTCATCTTGAAAATGCCTGACATGGATTGAACATCAGAGACTTGAAGCCAGAAGCACTGTCATCACTGTTGTCGAAGAAACGACAGAAGCAGATTTCATGTCAAGCACTTTCAATAACACCAGTTGCACTCAACCATCATAGGGAAAACTCTAAAAATGCTGGAAAAGTAGGGCTTTTTAGGACAAGTAAAAATATTTAGGGATTTTTAGGAATTTTAGGGCCATCAGAATGCCTGAGAATAAGGCATGCCACAAAGTATCCTGGAGACATTCTAGGTCGAACCACTGGTATAAGCTGGACCTGGTCATCACTAGACATTACTCTCTAAACAGCGTCTGCAACACCACAGCTTACCACAGTGCAGATTGCGACACTTACCGTTCCCTGATTCCTTCAAAGGTAAAGGTAAAGCCAAAGAAGCTCCACCATTCCAAGAAATGTCAGTCGAGAATCAAAACTAGCAAGACAGCCTACCCTGACAAAAATTAAGAGTTCATAAAGCGGCGTAAGGAGGCCTTGACCAGCGACCAATCGCAAGGTGCGGAAGATTGATGGAACTATCTTCAGAATACCAGCTATATCCGCCACAGTCACGAATTATGGCAAGAAGGAGCGCAAGAACGCTGACTGGTTTGAAGCTAGCATCCCTCTGTCAGAACGGGTCATCGACGAAAAGCGTAACGCACTGATCAGCTACAAACGTGATCTTAGTCAGGAAAACCTGCAAGCACTGAAAGCCGCAGGAAGACCCAGAAAACTGTACGTCGTTGTGCAAACGACTACTGGCTACATCTATCAGATAATAGCAAGGGAGTTTCCGACACTGGCAACATCAGGAGCATGTATAAGGGCATCAAACAAGCAACCAGTAAATCAATAAAAAAGACTGCATTCCTGAAGTCCAAGATAGGGCAGGTGCTTACTGACAACTACAAGCAAATGGGACATTGGGTCGAACAATACCTTGACCTATATTCCAGAGAAAACTCCGTCACCCAAGGAACGCTAGGCAACATCGAGGACTTTCCTGTTCTGGAGGAGCTCGACTCTGAATCCACTGTGGATGAGCGAAGCACCAGGCGAGGATAGTATACCACCTGAGATGATCAAATATGGAAAAGCAGCTGTGTTTGAACCACTTCACGAGCTCTTGTGTCTCTGTTGGAGAAGAGTCAAGGTACCCCAGGATATGCGCAATGCAAAAATAATCACTCTGTATAAAAAGAAGGGTGACTGCAGTGACTGCAACAGCTACCGGGGCATCTCATTGCTGATCATTACTAGGAATGCCCAAATGGCCCTATCACGACTCCAAGTCCTCGCTAATCACATCTTCCCAGAATCTCAGTGCAGTTTTAGGGCTGAAAGATCCACAACAGACATGACTTTCTCCCAACTCTGTACGTCAAATTCAGGAGAAATGCAGAGAACAGAAGATGTTATTAGACATCGCCTTCATTGACCTCACTAAGGGATTTGACCTCGTGAGCAGGAGAGGTCTGTGCCAACTGCTAAAGACGATTGACTCTCCCCCACAGCTACCCAGTTTTATAACGTTTTTCCATGAAGACATGCAAGGTGCTGTCAGCTATGACGGGGAAACTTCCGAGCCCTTCAGAATCCAGAGTGGAGTGAAGTAAATGATATACGAGTTCGTTGGGATTGGTTGAAGTACAAAATTCGACAGTATACCATAAAATATAGCAAGAAAGTAGCTAGAAATAAAAGAGAAAAATTACAAAAAATTGAGCTAAAACTTAAAAAAGATGAAGAGTTTTGTTCAATCTCACTCACTGTAGAAAACTTACAGATTCTAGAAGAGACTAAAGCTGAATATGAGAAAGAATATGATTACAGAGTAAAAGGATCTATCAACCGCTCCAGAGCAACGTGGTATGAAAAAGGTGAAAAAAATAATAAGTATTTCTTAAATCTTGAAAATTCTAGGAAGAAGAAAAGTTCAGTAAGAAAACTGCTACTGCAAAACTAGAGGTCACGACTACAAATCCAAAGACTATTTTGAATGAAATTAAGTCGTTCTACTCCAGCCTCTACGATGACAAATCAGATGTCCCAGTGGATGAATTATTATGTTCTTTTTTAAACAGTCCTAAAATTCCGAAACTGTCAAATTCTATAAAAACCTTTGTGAAGGAGAGCTAACAGTTACCGAATGTTTAAACGTGTTATCGTCATTCAAAAATTGCAGAACCCCTGGAAACGACGGCTTGACAGTAGAATTTTATAAAACTTTTTGGGATCATATCGGAAAGATGCTGGTGGATTGCTTAAACTATTCTTATAAACATGGAGAACTGTCAACAACACAAAAGCAAGCCTTGAT
>JANRMR010180968.1:0-11677 GCA_025434825.1 Bergia sp. 'catenularis' | reverse complement strand
CATTTAACCCGGTACCGGGCCCCCCCCCCCCCCCCCCAAAAAAAAAAGAACTGTAAAGGTTGATCCTTACCAAATATGATCGGGAACACGTAATGTGAGATTCAGTAAATAGGTGAAACTAAACATAAGGCTTGAGGGACATTTTACCGACAAAGTAGTGAGGTGGTGAAAGATAACTGGTCTGTCACGTCACCAATTCACGCGTACGGGAGCCGTGCATTCTCATAACAATTTGTTTGTGTAAACTCTGCACTAAGAGGTACATGTAGCTAATAAGGCATTATCCGACTTGACGCCATTAAGTAATGTAATCATCGATTGAGTGGGATGGCCAAATAATGGGATTACTGTGCTTAGCCTCCTCACAGTCTATTATTCTCCTTCGCTACAAGAGATCTCTCCCTCAGAAAAACTAGCTGCTCTGAGGAAGAAATCTTTTGTACCGAGGGAGAAAAATAGTGTCTGCGGGGAGATTAGTAGTCTCCATCCATACATTTAGGTCAGGAACAAGAGCCTAACCGGTTTCAGTTAGTTTAAAGTTGCATTCCACTGGGACTATTCCGGAGAAGGAATACACTCGGCAGGTCTTCTAGAAATCCTCTTGAAGAAAGCAACACGGTTTTATGTTAAAATTGACAATACAAATCAAGAATTATGAGCTACCATACAGCTTTTTTCCGAGCTTGTTTAACTTGTTTACTAAAAAAAATACATATGTTATTCGATATTTGGAGGGTTCAGCAGATGCTGCACTAGAGCTAGCCATTGAGGTGTATAAATCTGACTCTGGTTAACAACACTAAGATTGTCTTTTTCCTAAACAGAAAAATCATGTCCTATGTTTCCTCCACCTAAGAATGGAGCGCTTCGCTGCCTGAATATCAAGGGTAACATTTTGTGTGCTCCAGCGTGATACAGCAAGTACGACTTTGTATTCAACCCTCCCCTGATTTACTACTGTTCTGAAGGCAAATGGCTACCTTACCAGCTACCTGGAATGCCAGCCGTACCCACTCCTCCCTGGCCGGACTGTGCAGGCAAGTTTGCTTTCTAAACCGAGTTGTTACAGGTTCAACAACATAGGGGACAAATTATACCCTGAATTTGGACCTCAATTTATCTGTAATTGGCTTCCGACTTGAAATTTTACATGGGCAATTACAACATTCCATGGCAACTAGATTACGTGATCGATTGCGTGAGCGAAGAATGTCTGAATCACTCAATCAGTGAATGTTGACTTAGTTTACAAACATGAAAAAGTTCCAGGTTTTCGACCGTTGGCGAACTGAAGCGATAAAACTATGGCACGGTAGAAAAAATAAAATTTTATAAAATGCTTCCGTTCACAGTAATACAAGCCCAGCATCTGCAATATCGGAAATTGCATTTACATTAGTGTAACTCGACTTACTTGAGGTTTCTTTCTTTCCAACGGAAGATGTCGGTGAGAAGAATAAGATGGCCAATCTAAACAATAGTTCGTTGCTGCTCTTTTTATGGAAGCACCAATTCACAAAAAATGAAATAAAGCAGAACTGCAAAGCTGGCTGATACTGAGTGGAAAAGATGCAAACAATACCTCAATCTCTTTCAAAACGGTATTTTGGTAATTTCGTTGGTTTCCCGACGTACGTACGCTCGTCTATAGTTTCCCGTCGTTTGTGGGCAATGTTTGTAAATGCTGAAATAATAGTAGACGTGCGTGCACGACTCACGTATCCAGTTAATTAAGATTTCCAAAAGTATTTGTCGTTTTCAACACAGTTTATTCGTTCGCAGTTTTCAAACCAAATAACATCTAATGCCGTTAAAACCAACGAATTCGTCAGTTGCCAAGTCTTTATGACGACTGGAGTACTCCGAGGCAAGTCGCTGTTTACACTGCAGCCATCGGCTAAATGGCTTTCAAATTTTCCTAAATAGGTTAAGCGACCATGAAATGCAGGATTATAAAACGTAATAAATGAAATTAAACATGTAACATTAAACATGTAACATTTTTTTTTCTTGTTCTTCAGTACTTCTATTTGTTTTATGACCAACAATTTTCTTCAAAGCCCACGCCGCTTGACGCCCTTCAGTCCTTCTCGACTGAAGCTTGTTTTTCCGAGCAAAAATGCTAAATAATTTGTCCTCTGTGTTAATTAAAAGGCAATCGAATGGGTCCTCGTCCAATTTGGGAAAAATCACTTGAAAAAATTGCCCAGCCTTTAAGCGAGGGCAATTCTTTCAGTTTGGCCAAATGACAAGTGATTTTTCCCAAATTGGACTCGGCACTATTCAATTACCTATAAAAATCGTGGATTACGATAACCGTCGAACAACTGATTGTGAGGGCCTTCTAAGAAATAGGCGACAAACTTCCTGCTAATCAACGACAAGCGACAGGAGTTTACAAAGAACAATTGATAAAAACCGACAGCGACATTTCTCTCTCATTGGCTTGTTTTTTGATGCGATGTTAATCTTTTTTACGAAGCGAAAAGCGATAGCAGCACCCCCCCCCCCACACACACACACACCCCCCTTGGAGGGCCTCATTATGTTGTCGTTCGATTGTGCCATTCGAATGATGGGGTGGTAAAGATTTTAAGCTTTCTGGACGGGTCAGAGTCCGCTTTACTGCAAATGTAGTAGCTAGCTCACCTACAATTCATCACGAAATATGCAGAACCTTCCCCATTTCCACTGGGTGAACCTTTGATAAAAACAAAAGGTGAATGTTTCACTGCCACAGGGGCGCTTAGCACACACAAAGTTTCAAACCGTATTTCAGTGAACGGAACCAAATTTAGAAACCCCAAGTCGCAAAGTTACACCTTTCAGGTATTATTCCACGTTTCTTTCATTTTTCCTTCACTCTTGCAAAGTATACCGCAGTTTCTCTCCTCCGGAAAGGCTTTGGGCAGCAAAACTGAGAAACAGCTAGTAAAACAGCTTCCTCGCCTGCGCCCCGTGATCACCTTTTCAGCGTTTTCGCTCTACCTTTACAAGCGCCGAGTGTTTTTTTCTGCAATGTGGAGAGAGAGTGCTATGGCAGCCTCGTTCCCTGAGTCTTCTCGGTATTTTTCCAAATGGCATCTTGAAGCCGCCATTTTGAAAAATACTCAGATGACCCTGGGAACGAGGTTGAGTGCCATGATTGCTTGGTACTGAAACAAACATATTTTAAACGATACTTTTGCCAAAGATGGTCACTCCTTTTGTCGTTCTCTCTTTGCAGTGAGAAGTCAGCCATCGTGGCTAAAGTTAGCTGGGTTCCCTTCGTATGTCTATGCTGGCGACGCAAAGGATCCTAATGTCCAGTTACAAATGAAAACAAGTTTCCTACAGCTACTGAGATCGCCGTACATGCCACCAGTGTTTTGTTCTGCAAGTCCTTACTGCACTGTTGATAACGTCTCAGTGTACATCTGAATTTTGCACTCGTGTTTCGTGTCAAGACATTTAATTTTCAACAATAGGTGCCTATAATTTGTAATGCGTGATTTGAAGAAGTTAAACAGAGGTTAACCTAATTAAATATTGTGTGCACTTTTTACCATGGCATTGGGGATTTTTTATGATACAGTCTTACTGATTCTCTTCCACCTGATTTTGAACGCTTTAATTGGTTCATTTATACTTTCTACTAAATACTTCGGTCTCCCCGCGTCAACTTTATATATTACCATTTTGTATTGTATACGCAAAACATCACGGGTATGGGTTTACTGAGGGGTTACTCGGGCTACGTTCACATTTGGTGCCGAGAACTAGTGCCTGGGCACCGGCACAAAATGGTGCCGTGTTCAGACACTGGGTACCCGATATGTAGATGCCCACTTCAGTGCCCGAGTACAAGGTCGAGATCTTGTACTCGGGAACGGGCACCGTGCCCTTATTCTGGCGTGGTTACTTGGAAAAAGTGTGTTCACATTAGTGCCCAGAAAGAATCGTACTCGGGCACCGTGCTCGGGCACCAAGTGTGAACGCAGCCCCAGTTTCACTCTGCTCATTTCATTGTATTCAATTATATGTAAAACTGTAAACTTACGCGCTGGTGGACCAACCTCAGTGGAAAGTTACTTTGATATAAACTTTTGGATATCACATGGAAACAATGGAAATCAATGGCACCAAAATTTTTACCCTGAACGAGTTTTTTTTCCAAACTCAAATTAATCCAAACCCATGCATCCTTGCTACGGCGCATCACTCCCGCGGTGTATCAGATTATTTGACCGAATCTTATGACTATAATACCATAAAAATATATTACAAATACTCTTACACTGTTTTGCCCTATAAAATTCATATTTTTCAGGTGATTCGTATCCCAACAAGAACAGGGACACACATTTTATATTTTTACCTAGCCACAAACTCGTCCAGTTTTTATGCCCAGAGCGGAATTCGAACCCACGTAGCACTGGTTGTTATCTACAATGTATTTAAAGGGGCTGTTTCTTGGCTGACTCAATGCATTTTCTCTTTCTCAGAAGTCAAATTTTTACGTTACTTATCGGAATAATTTCAAAAGAAAGCCTCTTCGTCCACTAAAAGGACAGTCATCGATCACCTCTGCCAAGGTTTTAAGCATTTAAAAACAATTGATTACTTTGTTTTCCGGCCCGGAACAAAAATATTGATGACTATAATCCAACTTAATCGCCGCCTAAAACCGACCGTTTGTCTCTTGAAAAACTTAGACTGGTATCTGAACAGTGCCAGTTTGAAGATATTTTAGTGAAACAGGTTTTTGGTCAATAAATCCTTGAGCATTCGCAGAGCCGTGAAACAGCCACTTTAATGGGCCGAAATATATTGTCAGCTCAAAGATTGGGTAGCACTACCGAGTGGAAATGTACCAATAATTCAGGGCATTTCATTCATTGAATAAGGATTTAACATTGGATAGCACTATCTACCCTTTGCAAAAACGAAGACTGACATTTTACAACACCGAATGAGAATACTTACATTTTTTGTGTCATTTTATTTATATAATACCTGATACGGTAGCTTCCATGGTCATGCATATTGGAGACAACAATGAAGAACATAGTTCGAAGGATTTATAAGGGAAAATATCTACATTCTCCTGAATTGGAAGAAGATGGCAACAAAATGTAAAGTTTTCAAAATTTTTGATGCAATATACAAAACGGGACGATACAATGTTTTCTTGCATAGTAGATCCATATTCGAAGTTCCAAAAATTGCTTGCAGTGTGAAGTATCAAAAACTACAACTGCTTCAGGAAGATACCGGTGTCAAGCATTCACTGGCTGTTTGTGTACCCGACAAACAGGAAACGGAAGCGCCTGGGACGAGTTGAGCGAACGGGGTCGTAAAAACCCAAGAGTGGCTGTCTACATGTTTCCTCAAAATGGAGATTCAGATTCAAGATTTCCACGTGAAACCAACAGTTGGTTTCATTTATAAACCAAGCAAGTAGATTCTGATGACTGCAGACATCTAGTAACGCTTTCTTTTCAATATCTCGGGTTTCCACTGGACTGGGTGAGTTTCCTCCGACTTGGAACAAGAACAAGATAATTAGTAAAAAGTTTTCTCTTAAGTCCAGGATGGCACTGGTCGACTTTGTTTTCATGTTTTAGATTTAAGAGTAATCTCATATTTGGTTAATAGCGTTTTTGTTTCCACTTGATCAGAATTAATATTAAGTAGACAACTGGTAGGTAACATTATCCAGGCAAAGTGTCCACAGATTTTAGAATTAATCAAGCTGATACATATATAGTGCTGCAGGCAATAGATCTACAAAGTAAAGGTAGCCCTTAGTTAACGTCGGTAGTTCCGTCAGCTCCTACAGCTTCTATCAGGGAAGCCGACGGTGCGCCCTTTACCTCCTCCCCCTCTCCCTCTGTCAGTGCTCCGTTTACGGATTTTTAAAGCTAGAGCTACACGAATCAGAGAGAAGTCGAAGCAGACGTTGGAGCCCCCCTCCCCCCTCTTTCAGTGCTCCGCTTTACGGATGTTTAAGGCTAAACGGATCAGAGAGAATCGAACCAGAATCGAAGGAGTCTCCGAGAATCGACCTGTGGAACTACTGCTCCGAACGCCGCGCACTAACCAACTGATCCACAAAATAATCATCACCCTTTCAAGGTTTCCGTCGCCATCTAAGTGGTAGGGAAGGAGGGGGGCAATAGCGGCTAAAATTACAGCAAATACATATCCTTGTAACACCAGATTTACACATCAGATTTTGACAAAAACATGTCTTTTTGAAAGTATTTATGAAGACTGAACTATATTTTCAAATCAAGAAGAATAGGTTAAGGCTTCAACAACCTTTTAGGGTTAAGGTATAATAATAGGTTAAGAACAAACTTTTTTCATATGTTACATGTGATTACATGAAGTTCAGACTCGAGGATTCGTATGGGGTTCTACGATTTTGATTACGAACATTGTAGTCTTAATCTATTCTTCTTGTTTTAAGGATACAATCTTCGTTTTAAGGGTTTTTTAGAGCAATATTCTTGTCCGCAAAATCCCATGTATAATAACAGTGTTCTAATGGTTGAAAGTCGATCAATTTCCTATACATTTACTGTAATTTTTGGCGCGACTGTCCCCTAAACAAGATGGCGACGGAATCCGTGAAAGGATCTATTGTGTGATAGGTTCACGAAGAGTTCCAAGGTTTCCTGCTATTACTGACTGGATCATCCAAACTTTGTCAACCACAAAACGTAAAAGATATGAAACGAGGCAGAGCCTTACCGCCATATCATCTTCCTTGTAAATCTTGATCGTCTTATCTGCCTCACACGTGATTAGTCGGGAGCCACTTTGGTCAAAAGTCATCTCAAAGATACCAGCCTCGCTATCAAGTGAGCCAGGCTGGATCGTCGCTTGTAGACGCTGAAAGTTGTACCCAGTCCTCCAATCCCAGAAGTACATTGTGCCATTGTCACCTTAAGGAAAAACATGAGAAGAGACCTGTAACTCGATTGTTGCAGAAAACATCTGTACAAACGGCTGTACAGAGAGAGCCGAGATATGAGATTACTGTACATGGCACGGCACTGACGAAATGAAATGAAATGAATGCATGAAATGAATGAATGAAATGGATGAAATGAAGCTATGCAAAGTCTTACTACCAAAGCAAGAGAAGTCTTAAAAACGTGATGAAATAAAGACACAGATAAAAAAAACTCGGAGCATTCTAATACATTTATTATCAAAGCCCCTGATAAAGAAATGATAACTCACATCGTTCCTCAATTCCAACAAATAAAACCAATTAGTTCATCATTGATACTACAACACTCGATTACAATTATATTGGTTTTGCCAGTTAACCATCTTTATCACTGCGTCACATCAAAACCAACTGTGGTAAATTCAATATTTTATATTCTAGTAATGATTCCGAATGACATTGAAGAACTAAAATTTCCATTTGATCACTTAAAAACCTTTTTTTGACAAACATTTTTCTGCTACACAAGCACTAATTATTAGGCTCTTTCAGTAGGACACGTTAGGAATCTGACAGTTTTCTTAATACCAAGCGGCAAGTCAAAGATCCTTTATTTCATTATTTACAAAGACATTTGCAAAAGAATGAAATTACCATACAAAGTCTTGAATATTTGTTGGATTCCATACATCCACAATACTCATTAATAGTATGGGACTCTTGCGATATATCCTGTTCACCATACCAGATGATCGGCTCTTGTGTGCTAGGAACGCCTGACTGAATTCACTATACCGAAAAAGATGTCAAAACTCATTATCTTTAAATACATTTATCAGCTACAGTTGTGGATGGGCTAAAAAGCAACTTCTTTGTTGAATGTAATTACCAGAACTTGTCTGTTTAATAATTTATTTTATGGAATTCGTTTCTTTAGCAAAACGAGAAAACAAGAGCGATCGGTACTACTCTCGCAGCGCAATCTGGGATGGTGCCTTTTGGGCAGACCTGAAAGTGCACGCTGATTGGCTTACTCCAAGCACGTGATAAATGTCCGATCACCTGGTAAGCTCGTAGCTCTGCAGGTGTCGTGCCATCTACCTACCTCCCGACACTAAGACATTATCTGAATTTATAGCCAGGCAGTTCACGATGGCATTATGTCCTGACAGGTTCTGCAGAAAGTCTCCATCCGGGAATTTCCACTGTTTGATATTGTCTGGAGATGCCGAAGCAAAGGTAAATCTGCAAGCAATGAATTTTAACATAAGTATTATCCTTTGCAAAAAAAGATGCAAATCGCATTTACTATAAATTGTGATTTTTTTAATTTTGTGATTGCAACTAAATTTGTGTGCGTGGTGCAGTTGATAAGTTCTCAGACTGCTAACTTGAAGGTCGCGGGTTCGTTTCCCGGTTGAATATTAGGTGACCTTCTTTCGCCACAACGTCTTTGGACATGGACGTTAAGCCACTGGTCCCCCAGATGGATGAAGAGCCACTCTGTGGAAATGCCATCTGGGTAACGCCATTATTATTATTATTATTATTATTATTTGAGTTATTAAATGTTGCATTCATCTTCACTTCTGTCACCACAGACCTTATTTAAGGTAACATCAAACTCCACCAACACCACATAAACCAAGACTATTGACGTTGTTAGATTATATTCACACACATTCTAACAAACATCTACACCTGTACATCTGTAATGATGGGCCTTTGTCGTTTGCCGTTTGTCCTTTGTAGGTTATACATTAAACAATTTGAACGTGAACTGACGTTTTCTATGAGTACATATCAAAGTCATGCATATGCAGGGGAAGTTCTATGTCAACCTTTTTATACCCATGGCACACATTTTAAATCACAGTAGAAATGTCTAGGAAGCAGTTTAAAAATGTTTCTTGTTTTCTTCATTGATGTGGTATTGCCGTTTTATAAACTATTTCCCCCTACTTTTAAAGGGGCTCTTTCATGGCTGAATCAATGGATTTTCCACTAAAAAGACAGTAATCGATCACTTCTGCCAAGGTTTTATCCATTTTAAAACAATTCATTACATTGTGTTCTGGCCCGGAACATAAGAATGGTCCACTACAATACAATTTAATCGCCATCTAAAACAGACCATTTGTAGCATTTACCTCTTGAAAAGCCTAGTTTGATATCTGAACAGTACCTGTTTAGATACTTTAGCTTGAAACAGGTTTTCTATCAATGAATCCCTGAACATGAGCAAAACCGTGAAAGAGCCCTTTAATAGTTTTTAGTAAATGTCGACTTCAAAATCTCTTGAGTTGATAGATTGCGAGTTTTGTGTGCCATGGCAGTGATTCAAATTGTTACCTATGTTACACACTAATTCTAAATGTATCATAACAATTGCAGTGTCTGTACGTTAAATAGCATCAGCTATTCTTAATCAAAAGTAAGATTAGAATGGGACTCAAAACTTGTAACTTAAACAATTGGAAATTGTTAATAAATGTTCCATATCATACTGTGTGGGGTGCAGAACGACGGATCGAATACTCTTCTTGTGATTGGTCAGTGTAGTCATTGACTTGCCAGCTGCTAGATCCCACAACCGAATGGTACAATCATGACTACCAGTCACCACCTGGAACAAAATATACACATGTTCAGCAATCACATCTTCATCTTCGACTTCAACACAAGTGAAAAGGAAATATGCAGTTCAAGTTGAAGTACTCTGAAAAAAATAATTCTCCAGATAATCGAGCCCATGACCCTCTAATTGCTCGTCAGATGCTCAAGTATCACATTTCTCTTCCACCTTTAACCAAGTTATATCATTATCCAGACATCTTCAACAAAATTAATGTCTATTCATTTGATATGTGCTCAAAAAGCAGACTTAAACTTTCTGGCAAACAATGGTCTAAACTAACATTTCTGTAAATAATCTCGGGAAACGAAATTTGTGAAGGGAAACAAAACCCACAGTTACGTCAAGGCATTTCATTTTGCAGACTGACATGTCACCAAACAGCTACTGCAGTTTTGTCAAACTGCAATTTGGAACCCAATTAAAAGCAAGAATTTGGAACTATTATTCATAAATAATTATGTAAAAAGTATCTCGCAATCAAACATAAAACAAGCACTATAACAAAAAGAGGATAAGAGACTTTTACTATTGATTGTACCAAAGGTTCAAGTCCTCATTGACACTGCAAATCCAGTGAGGCTTGGATACCGTGGAGATGCTGTAGCACATTCATATAACGAGAGTCAGTACTCACAACTGATCTCATTATGGTATTTGACATGTGCACTTTCTGTACAGTAGCTCGTATTGCAAAAATTAAGAAATCTAATACTATCCTTAACTTAAACTTTAATAATAATAACTAAAACGTTATTCACAAAAAAAAAAATAACTCGCAGCTGGTAAGCTGAAATGTGTGTCTGTTACACGGGGAAAAAAATCTACGTTAAAATGTGTATAATGATTAAAAATTTACAAGATTTATAGAGGAGGGAAAAAAGTGTTTTTAAAATGATTTGTTCTGGCTTTGTATTGTTCAAATTTCCTAACTGCCCTGCTCAGTTGCTACTTAGGCTCATATCATGGAGGCAGGAGGTGGATAGTTTGTACATGGGATTGCTTGATATCTGATGAAAGAGTTTGAAGTTGAAGCATGCTTTTGCTCTTTGCTCTTCGTAAGTCCGACAACAGCCAGTCCCTCCTTGTAATTCAGTCCAGGTAGAGCTATGGACATACACTGTAACTCTCTTTACTTAAAACGTATTACTTAAAACTGAAGATTTATCAAGGATAGCTTACAGTTTCTGGAAATGCAAAGCAGAGTGGTCTACCGTACCTGTGGATCAGTAGCCTGTGCTTTCACAACAGCAATGGTATTCGTATGACCTGTCAGAGCATGAATGCAAGCTTTGGTTCGCATGTCCCATACCTGCAAAATGTAAATGTAAATACATTTAAGATCCATTATAATAAAATTGATGTAAAACTTTCAATCAATTTAAATTGCCAAACAAAGCAATGATAGTTGATACATGCAAGATAATAATCAGGCCCGTAGCCAGGAATTTGTGTGTGTGTGTAAAACTTTTAATCAATTTAAATTATCAAACAAAGCAATGATAGTTGATACACGCAAGATAATAATCAGGCCCGTAGCCAGGAATTTGTGTGTGTGTGTGTGTGAAACTTTTAATCAATTTAAATTATCAAACAAAGCAATGATAGTTGATACACGCAAGATAATAATCAGGCCCGTAACCAGGAATTTGTGGTAGGAGGGGGGAGGGGGTTGCCTGTGTACCCTGCACACCCCCTGCCTACGGGACTGATGAGTTACAAAACTCTCTCAAAATATACAAGCTATAAACTTAGTAAAAGATGATGGTTTCACTGCTGGGTTGCAGGTGCTGTACACAAAGCTCTTTGCAAATACTTACTGTAGCAGGATTCAAAGATGGCACTAGTCCACTAATCCAAGACTAATAAAAACAGTGGTGGGCTAGTAAACTAGTCCAGGTGACTACATACCAAATTTGTTTGAATAAATGCCCGGGGCACTTATTTAATTTTTGGGGAGGCACTCATTCGAACCAGGCGCTTATTTCTACAATGTAAATTCCAAAACAAGGCTCTTACGTACCCATTGCTGTATTTTTTTTGGTCTTTTAATAAATACTCAAAATATGTTTAACATCTATATACAGTAACCCGGCACT
>JANRMR010180957.1:1560-11678 GCA_025434825.1 Bergia sp. 'catenularis' | reverse complement strand
ATCAATAAATATTATCATTTGTATTATTATTGTTGTTATTATTATTATTATCAATAAATATTATCATTTGTATTATTGTTGTTGTTACTATTATTATTATTATCAATATTATCATTTGTATTATTATTGTCGTTGTTATTATTATTAATATTATTATCAATATTATCATTTGTATTATTATTGTTGTTGTTATTATTAATATTAATGAAGGCAAGGTTACACAAGATTCCACAATCAAATTAAGATAAAAAAACAGAACATATAATTCATTGCTTATCTTAACTATCAGATTTTTTAATTTAATGTGATGTTTATACATACTGTACAACTGTGTTCGACATTAATCTATATACTAAAATATACAGTACTACAGTAAGTCTTACCTATGCCATGTGTTTCAGGTCACTTAGCCAGCCCCAGCTCTTCTGGGGTACTAAGCCCAAGTTCTTCTATTGTTGGCTTGCACTGCTGCAGGATGTAGCTATAAATCTCATTGTTCCCTGCAGCTTTGTCCTTGATGGACTCCAATATCCTGACTGTCATGGCATAGTCATTCAGGCGGCGACACGCACATAGCATAGCATTCACTATCTTGGGTTCCGGTACCAGGTCATGACCATACAACTCATTTAATCCTTTTCTCAGTTCCCACTGATCAATATTGTCTCTGGAGAGGAAAAGGAAAGTCCAGAACATTGCCGCAGTATTACTGATAACAGTTCTTAAGTTACAAGCTCTTAGAGAATTTGATGTACATGTATGAACAAATTTATCAAATTACATCAAATTATAATATAAGTGCAAGGCAAACTTCAATTAATCACTGTTACACACCCATGCAAAAAAGCATATAAAACACATAAATTTATCATAAATATGTTTATAAAATAGAAGCGATAGTATGCGCGCTCTGATTCACTGCAGTTGCGTGCTCTAAAAGTGGATAGAGCCACGGATTATGTCATGTCATGCAAGCATAACTTCCCGCATATGGCAAGAACAAACTTTTCAATGTCAAATAAATCATTTTTAAAACATCAAACTGCTTACGGTTTTAGATGATCTATTTTCTAAAAGGAATAAAACAGTGTCGTGAGTGATGCAGTAGGCCACTCAAAAAGCAGAGAGAAAACTCGTCTTCACCTCGTTTTCTCTCAACACTTTTCTCGTATCCTACTATGTCACTCCGTGTTCTATTCTTGTATAGAGCCACGTGCGACACTGTTTTATTCCTTTAATAAATGACCAGTACCTGTTGAAATAAGCTTCCCATCTGGCATCAAATGCCTCTTCTGACTCCTTTGGTTTGCTGGAGTACATGCATTGCACAGCCACACCTGAAGTCAAACAATGAGACACTCATCCACAACATACTGACATGAAGACCCAGGAAAGGAATCCTATACTTAAGAATAATAATATAGAATATGCTGACATTAACGGTGCATTCACACTTGGTGCCCAAGCATGGTGCCCGAGTATGATTCTTGTTGGGCACTAAGGTGAACATACCTTTTTTTTAAGTACCCAAACCAGAATTTGGGCAGGGTGCCCATGCCCGAGTACAAGATCTCTTTCTTCTATGAGAAATCTTGATCTGTCATGTGTAACACAATTGTTTCAAAAATGACCCAATAAGTTCACACATTACATGTTCTTTTATGTATGGAAAAAACAGTGCATGCCGAAATTGAAAGAGATGAAGAGAAAATGTTATCGAAAATTATCTAAATCATTTTTCACTGTTTCTTTTTCCACAAAAGACTATTCAAGACTTTGTTAGTCATATATTTACCTTATTAAAAAAATATTAAAAAAGTTAATGTGCTGGAAAAAATCAGTGCACACGCTGATGATGAACCGGGATATTTTTTTTAAGTGGCCTTATCATGAAGCTATATTTGTCAGCGTGGAGTATTTGACACTGTAATGGGGCCTTCATTTTCTGACAATTTTCTGAATATTGCATCCAAATAATTCAAAATGGCACTTGGCAATTGAGTTTAGCTAAGGCCAGACTGCAAAGCAATACAGTTTTCTAATGAGAAAGAAATATATCATGCTATAAGTATAAATATATGAACACAGTACTAAAGCATTTCTCCTGCCAGTCATAAGCTACACTGTATTTATTTACCGTTTTGGTCAGACTCGTCAAAATTCATGTTTTATAATCATTAAAAAGGACTACTACAGGATATGTGAAGACGTGCACGGATTGACTGTTACGGGTGATGAATTTGCAATACTTATACACCATTATTACATTAGACTAGTCATTTACTCATTACTCGATCAGTGGCAATACAGTACACGTAGACTGGACCAATAGACTAATTAATTACTCTGCGATGGAAAGATTTCTTATGATAGTCACAGGAGCAGGGGATGAGGATAGTCAGCGAGTCTAGATTTTAATACTCATTTGTTCTTTTTAATTATATTTGTTTTGTCTACCATACACCCTACTGGTGTCAGACATCAGAGATGATCAGTACACCGGTGACCGGCACATGATCATGATGATGATCAGGCACATGGTTCAATATTTCCCAACATCTTCTTTTCACACAACAAAAAGAAAACACGATACCACTTACCTATAGTAGGATTTGCTCTTAAAGAAGCTGGAGAAATAACTCTGCGCGCTGCACAACGAAGCATTTTTATTCTCACCAAAAAGACTCTACCACAATTTTCCAAGATGGCGACTGTCTGTGCAATGAGGATTCCCGTCCTCCTTTGCGTGCTGACACAATACCGCTGAAGAAATTTTCACATTTGCAGGCGCGGATTGTTACGTTGACCTTTTGGAAATCTTTGGCTTGTATGAAGCACGAAAGAGATGTAAATCAAAGATGATTTCACTTAAATGAACTGGAAGGACGAAGAAGATGAAGTTAAGGCGGACGAACAGGCGAGTTTAGTAGACACTTCCCGCGCGTTTGTTTATTCTTGCAAGTTTAAATCGGTTCCGGTTGTTTGGCCTTATTCAGATTACTCGAGTGTAAACCGATTGATATAATATATATAAATGTGTAGATTTATACATATTCAAAGACATACATGTATATTGTGGCAAGCCAGTACTTATTTAAATAATTTCAAAATCATTGCGGTTTTGACGTTGACACTGTACCGGAAAGTTGTTAGTGGTTTTTGCTTTTAGAATTCTAGATCTAATGTTATTGCTATCAAATTTCAACTAATGCACGTATCGAATGAATTAGAGAGTTTAAAAAAACTACCGTTTCACCACAAAATATCGGCTGAACAGAAATGGTCGATCAGATTGGCTAGATTTCAGTCTTTCATCAGGCTTTTATAGTGTAACGAACCTTGTATTTTGTTAACATTTTTAAAATGTATTGTTATTTCGGCAAATAATACACTTTAAAACGATTCCAAAAATTGATAGTTTTTTTACTTGTCCCAAATCACTACCTTCTGTTCATTCATGAATGGTTTGTTAAAATCACCAGTAAAATTAACATTGTCGATATTGAATGCTTGTCCACAGTAAATGGTAAAATGCTTGATACATGTAGTCCATGCACAGAAAGAGAGGGAGAGGAAGAATTGGAGAAACGGAAGTCCTCAGAGAGAGATTTCCAGCAAACTTAAAACAAATTTTAATAAATATGCAGCTGCAGTGTATCAGTGGATGTAACCTCTATTTTGGGTCGTGTAACTCAACAACAGCTCTCTCAATCAAATTTTTAAGTACACTGTATATAATATTATTTTCCCTTGTTATTTTATGGAGCTGTGCGTCAGAAAAATGTGCAGAAGTGTATATAGATATATATATATATACATGTATGTATATAAAATTCAATAATAATTCTTTCTAAGTGCTAACTTTAACCATAGAAACAGGTTTGTTCACTGTTTCTTAACAATATTTACAAATTTATACTCAGCATAGAACACAAAAATGGGAGGGAGGTTAGGGGTTAGGATAATACTGAGCCTCACATATGCAGTACTGTATATATTCTGGTACATTGCAGATAGGTCCTAAATACATGTACTTGAGGGCTGACTTGGGATCAGGTTGAGATTGCTGATCCAAACAAAGGAAGATCCCAAAACCCTTAGGATTTTACTGGACTTGATAGATTGCAACAAATTTGTTAAATGTGTAATCTAGTGGTTGTACATCTTTAAATCATGTACGGGCGTAGTGAACAAGTGAGTCCTGATGTACTGTATACACTCTTTTTTATGAGAACCTAATAGATGTTTAATTTTAGCTTTTTGTTAGTTTATTAGGACC
The DNA here is from genome assembly GCA_025434825.1 of Bergia sp. 'catenularis'. Classification (NCBI taxonomy): domain Eukaryota; kingdom Metazoa; phylum Cnidaria; class Anthozoa; order Zoantharia; family Parazoanthidae; genus Bergia; species Bergia sp. 'catenularis'. Next base: position 7,399 of record JANRMR010180957.1, on the reverse strand, counting down.
CTTTTTGATAGCATTATTTCTTGAATGACTGGCTTGGCCACCCTGTTGAAATAAAGGTTTATCCATCAAACTATCTTTGATAAGATTGCTGGGGCTAAAAAGGAACAACAAATTTTCAAAAATGTGCTAAGGTTTTTATCTGAGATTGAGATCAGGTACATGACAATATGAACCCATGCTTATTTCCACTTGATATTTTGAGAATCAAAAGAAACATCACTTTAAAATCCTAGTGGGGAAGTGCTACCTTTTCACACTTTGGTAAATATGCATTGTTATTTGTATAATTATTAGGTTAGATCTTATAATCAGAGTCATACATTTAGGTACAGTATATATATAGCCAAGTTCAGCTCTGGATTATAGAGCAGTCATGTCAGTTTGGGAGTCCACACTGCCATGAATTACATAATTATTTGCCAGTGTTAAATGATCTTTATACCCCCCCTCTGTCACATTTTTGAAGGTGGATGGCATAAGCAAAACCATAATATCTGTTTTACTTTTTGCTAATATATCTTTGTTACCTGTTGCCAACCAGGTTTATGACAATTGGTCCCCATTCAAGCAATACAGAGAGAAGGGTCATTCACATAATGATTTATTTCTGCATCGCACATTTTTTGAAAGTCAAGGATGCAGATGTGTTTTACTAAACCATGAGCAGGCATCCAACTTGATAATGACAATTTTTCCAGCTGGCAATGATGCTTGTACAAACTGTTGCCATGAGAGACAGAAAGTTCCTGGAAAGCTTCAAAAAGTTTTAGGCTTCACAGATGTTAATAAAATTGATAGTTTACAACTTGTCAGGAGAAAAACGAGAACACTGTGGACTTCTCTCATGATGAGCTGTTGCAAGAAACAAAAAGTAAAACAGAAAAGTAGCAGATGGAAAAGCAACTATATGGGACAGCTTGGATATTGTGTGGAACAAGGTCAGCATAACAGCATGTTGTCTGAAAATGAGGACAGCGAAGAAACAGACGATTCATCTGTGGAGGAAGAAATGACAGAACAGTCAAGTTATAACTTCCAGTTGAACAATTTTAATGGGTTTTATATTTCACAACATGGATTGGTTTTTGAAAGTAAAGCTGAGGTACAGTATGAACATGTGCGTGTACATAGTTCTTATTTTGTGAGATACATTTTAAGAATGTTTCAAGATTATTACATGAAGCAATAATTATTACTTGTCAATGAGTATATGTAGTAGGGCTGGGACAAACCTTTGAACCTTCATTTGTTCACATTGCCTTCGAAGCTTTTTGTTACCCTTTGAACCTGCGTTTTTTTGGTCTGCTCAGTAGTTCTAAATTTATACTACAGCATACATGTATTTCGACAAAAATGCCCTGGCTAATTTCTGAGAAACTTGACTTCAAACCTGGCTGTTTTAAGTTATCAAAAGAAAAAGCTGGAAAAAGTTGTCGTGTTTATTTCACAGGACTAATTGAAGGCGGGACAACTTGGCGCGGCTCTGTATTGCATGTTCCTTTTTTTGGATTTTGACTTTTTAAAGTCAGTTTCATGTTTGCAGAGCTTTTTTTGCTATTCTTTCAGCTACGAAGGTTTGAAGATTCATTCAAACACCCCAACAGACCTTCGAAGGATTTTTTTGGCCTTTATCCCAGCCCTAGTATAATTATATTAGTGAATACATGTACCCCAATCAAAATTTAATTAACAGTGGGTTGCCAAAACAGTTTGATTTCATGTTAAATTAATGTTATGAATGCTACTTATTATAATAAAGAAATTAAACTTTAGGCAAGTACCTGTAAGTACCTGTAAGTACCATTATTATAACTGTTATTCTTTAATATTCAGTTCAAAAATTGACATTTTATTTTGTATTAGTGATTTATTTTTGGGTCAAGCAAAAATCTGAGTGAAAGATTATACAATCATGAAGTTTGAATGATTTTAAATTTTTCTATAAACTAATAGTTTATTGTAATTTGTGTTTTTGCTAGTTGCTCATTGGCTAAAGCACTGGCCTTTTTATTGTGTAAATGACACCAGTTACAGTGCTCTACTGTACAGTACTGTACTGTAAAAAGTCATACATGTAGCTAGAATTTTTCTAAAGTGATACAAACTCGTAGATCTTTGTTCATTTCATTTTCAGGTTGACGATTTTGATAGCAAGATGACAGACATGGAGGCAGTTTTGCAGGCAGAGCTGCAGCTCATCAAACATCAACATGAAGAGTTACAGGTACTGTACATTCTCGTATTAAAAAGTAAACCCATCTGTTTGGAATGAGCACTTTCCATGGTTGGCATTTAATCACCTGGAATTCCTGGAAAACATCCAGATCTGGAATTTTGTAATTTCTTCCAGGACCCTGGAAAACTCCTGGAAAAACAGTTAATGTTGTTGTACTCCTGGAGATCTCCTGAATTTTGTGGAGAATAATTCTGTACTATAAGAAAACAACCTACAGATTGCTGAAGCTTCTGATTTGCAATAATTGTTTTTAAATAATATTTATTACCAGTAATACAGTGTATGTAGATTCAGTTACAAGAAGTATTTCTGAGGATTTTTGCAGGATTTTGTTCTGTTTCTCTTGAAAAGGTTCAGAAACTAGGCGATTTTTGTGATGGCATACTAAAAGACCAACAATGCATTTATTTAATAAACTGTTTTTGATTGAGCTTACTTGATTTTTATTGTTTTCACCACGAAAGAAAATTAGGGGCTAAATGAAGGTCCTGGAAAAATGATCTAACTACACTCAGTCTGGAAAACTCAATCCCCATGGAATTTTGTGATCACCAATCAGTATAAACCGTGACTTTCCAAGATATACGATATGAACAGACATTATTTTTATTATTTATAATTTTTTAATTCATTTTTTAGCCATTTATAAGTTTCAGTAGCTGGATGTCATGGTTAATTTTTAAGGCTTCTATGAAGTGAAGTTTACTATGCCTTAGGTATTAATTTTAAGCCATTGATTGAAGCTTTATTTTGTTTTATATTTATTTATTTATTTATTTATTCGGCTTTGCCAGTCAGAGCAGTACCTTACTATCAATACAAAACACTGGCAAGGGAGCCACAACCTACATGTACAGTGTGCAGCTTTCTCCAATTACAGTACATTGGGCAATTGGAAGTAAAAAATTATAATATTTACAAATAAAATTATAAACAACGCACAATTTTAATTCAAGTACATGTATCACATGCCTGGAAAAGAGTAAATACATGAGAAACGAGTTAATAACATCAAGCTTAGGAGGCCAGTCAAGGTTATGAGTCAGGCAAATACATTAATTTCCAGGTGACATGACAAACTTGTCACATTCATTGTATGTTGGTGCAAACTTCATATTAAAACTACAGTATATAACGTTGGTATACAGTGCCAGGTCCAGACTTTTTAAAAGGGGGGTGCACACTGACAGAGAAAGTTCTTGAGGGATGGAAATTCCAGTTAGAGTAAAGTGACTGAAACTATTGGTTTGGGAAATGAAAAGGGAGGTGCACTGGCCCTCAGTGCCCTCAGGCCCTTAGATCTGCTGCTGGGTGGCATGATCTGGAACTTTGCCAGCTGATTCCCTTGCCAGATTAGTGCATATTAGAGGCAATTTGATAAATTAAAAATTAAGACTGTATGCATAATTATATATTTGTTATCACACTGAATTTATTGGCTTCTGAAATTTATGTATTAAAACATGTACACAAGATTCAGTTGCAATGTTACATGCAGGTGTCTGGGTTCCATAACAATATGCAAAAGTCACACATTCAAACCTACATGTACAGTAAGTCCTGCTGTCCCACACATAACTAGAATCTCCTTAAAGTAAAGCACTTCCACAAATTACCTAATAAAAATAATTAACCTACAAAATCTGTAAAGTTACTCAAAGCTCACAGCACTTCACTTAATCTCCAAACTAGTACTAGCAGTTGTGACAATGTACGTTACACAACTACACGTGATTGATTGTATATTTATTTAGTAAGGGATTTAGAATGGTCTCACAAATAGTTTAATATTGGAATTAAATTCCATGTTAGCACGGCAGTGGCACGACATTTGAAATCATTTGTTATGGCAACCCCAATTTAGTTCAACACAGCATTTAAGTTTGATGAGGTCTGCCATATATGCTACACGGCAGTAGCACAGCATGGTTTAAAACAGCATGCAACTGCTGTGTCGAACTCAATTCATACAATGAAAAATTTCTTAATAATGATAACCATATGTTTTGCTTTTTCTGCTTTTTTTTGCTTTTAATCTTTGAAAATGTCATTGTCAATAGTTTGTTCTAAAAAAGAGTCTAGAATGTTTTTCACAAATAATATGTGTAGGCCTGCAGACAGGATATAAGTTGGCCTAGGTAATGTTTTCAATAAATTATGTGAGTGATCATACATGTATCTGTTGACTCTAATGTACACACAAGCAAAGAAGAATCACTTCAACTGATACTATGTATTTTATTAGACAGAAAATTTATAATAGAATCAGTTGTTTTTGCTTTCAATTACTCATAACTGTAAAATGGAAAAACTGAATTAAAAGTCTCCGTGTTAACATGCCATGATTGGTTTAATTCTGACAATTTACATACGAATCAGCTGACTTTTGTTTAAACAAACACTGATTGAGCTTGTGTAATCATAACAATCATCTCTGGCAAATTTGCATTTCAAAGAGATTTTTTCTGAATTTGTTTCTCAACAAGAGGATGTTTTCAAGGCTTCTAGTACACTTTTAGAACATTGATGCTATTGAGAGAGCCTAAAATTCATTCCTGACTTCCAGGCAGGAAACTGCATAATTTTATAAGATTTATAAATGTTATCTTTGAATCACAGGCAAGAAAATATATTCAAGCAAAGAAGGATTTCCTTCGTTAATATTCAAAAGGTTGTGAAAGTAAAATCTGACTATTTGTTCTACATCACAAATTATGGTAAGTTGTGTTTTACATTTGGAATTTAAAACTTATATTTAATTCTTTTTACATTCATTTTGTGTTTTTATAAACATTTTCCTTTCTCTGGCAGTTGTAAAATTAAATATAAAGTCAGGCAATGACTGATTTATTTTGTTTAATTGTGTAACTTTTTAAATTTATGTAAGCAAACAGGAATATAAAATTATTTTCTTGTGCTGGCAGAATATCAGTGCTCAGGCAGTTTTTCTTCAGAGACAGTAGCTCAGTAATGGCTATTCTAGATACATGACTGTACTGTTGTTCAATAAAGCATGATATGTTGACTAGCACTGTTTTGCTTCAAATACACTGTATGTCCTAAAATTATTTCACTTCAAGGTTGACAATATATATGAACCATGATGTATATTTTCTTTTTGGTAAACCAAGATTGAAAAGTCACAATCATTGAGATGTACAATTGTTTGTTAACACATTTATGGCAGACGTTGTGACAATTAACACTGTCTGGTGATCAAATGTTCTAGAAGCCAGTTTTTGAGAACCATTGCTTGAATAGTGATATATGTATTGTGTGTACTGTAGCAGTAACTTAAATAAATTTAAATGGAAGAGATTTAAATTTTCAGGATTATTAAATCGTATGTTTTCACTAAGTTTTTATATCATGATCATGTACATTAGCAAATTTCTAAATAAATTCTATAATTCTAGAAAATGGTCATGAATCAAAGTGACAGACAGCTATGCATTTCTTGTCAAGAACAGTGGTTGTAAAGTGTAACATTTTCTTGTCAGTCCCACCCAAACCTAGATTCCTTTCGTGTTCAGAATCTTATTTTCCACTATCAAGAAACTCAGTTTTTATAACTTAAAGGAAGTTTTGTGAACCAGTTGCACT
>JANRMR010180945.1:0-21113 GCA_025434825.1 Bergia sp. 'catenularis' | reverse complement strand
ATACAGTGGTTAGGCCAGGGTTCGAACTCACGACCTTCAATATAGTGCATCATTAATTTCCTATAATAAGGTTATCCCAATATTGTTTTCGCTCCGGTCGACGGTGCAATTTTTTTACAATTTCTTCTACCATTAAATGGCAAAAAACAGGTGCTTCAAAATAAATTGGCAAATTCTCTATAATTTCTGCTGCTGGATTTTAGTGCACCATTTCATTTAGGTACAATTAATTACAATTTACACAAACCTAATTATATGATGCATGTTTCTTTTCACTCTAGTTGCTTATGTGCCAGGAACTGCTCGGAAGCTGGGCGGATTTGGCTCGTCACATTACTACTACTACAGCGGATCGGCGAGTGACGCGGCCGTACAGACACAATTAAAACATAACTTCGTGGCCGCTCTGTCCAATCCAAATTTTCCTCTTTGCTCGATGCCCATGTTTAATTGCGACGTGAAGAATATTAAAGTTTACCTTGGAAAAACGATAATTTAGCAAAGTTCTGCAGTAACTCAAATTTTTGTTTTCATGAAAATAAGTCGAAATAAATATAAAGTGTATTAACAAATATATACGAGACGGAAACAACTTTCATTTATGTAGCCAACTGTCATTATGGTCATAATAAATATTGAAAAACGAGTTTCCCTGCGTCCAGATCTCGTCAAAATATTTCTTTCTGGCGGCGAATGAGTCTTTGGGGACTGGCCATTTAATATCGTATGGGGGTGGGAGAGTATAGAATTGCACCCTGGGTGACAGAGGTTAGACTCCCTCATTCAATGGCCGGCGAAGCTGGCTGAGTGAGCACGAGGTCCGAAGTGAGCGAAGCGAACGAAGAGACGATCGATGTTAAAAATAAAGAAATTAAGTTAGAAGCCGAAAACTGACCTATAAAAAAACTGGACAAGCAGGAATCACTCTCCTGACCACCGAAGTTAAATGGTTTGCCCCTTATCTAAATGAAACTGAATTTCTCGAAAGATATTAGGAAAATTTTTTATTTAAGCTTAACAAAACGTGAACTAAGAGGATAGTTAAGTACATCTGTTCATAGCCAATATTTTATTTTAGAAGTATAATGAAGCATTTTAACAACGCGATGAAAATCAACACGTTATAAAAATTAACGCGAATTTTCGAAAAGTTATGTTCGATGCTCTATTCGTAATAATTTCTATAGCAACCTGCGCCTTTTACAAGACAGAACAGCAACGTTCGATAAGAGAACTCGAGGTTTAAAACCGGTAAGCAATGAAAACTGAGTAGGAAGTGAGCTATCCCTTTCAGGCCCGTAGCTAGGAATTTTCTTTGGGAGATACGAGCCAACATCATAGCGGACTCAGGGGTATAATTCTTTGGGGGAAAATTTCTACATTAACACCCAAGATTATATTTACCATGTAGATTATAGAGATTGTTAAGTAAAAGGACTTTTTGGACAAAAAAAAAAACTATTTCTTATAGTAAACATTATTTATTATCTGAGCATACTGCCACGGGCTATCACGGCCATGGGGGGAGGGGGGGGGGTGCACTCCCCCTGCCTACGGGCCTGCCCTTGGAGATAACGATTGCTACATTGACGAACCTAAAGACATTTTAAATTTAATATTGACTGACTATGTGTCGACTAACTTTGCAATTTGACAGAGAGGTAAATGACATTTAACTCGTATATATGATGTAACTTTGCTGGAAATAAAAGTTTCTTATCAATAAGGATGTTGTTAGTGTAAAGCAGTGTGATTAGTATTTTAATTAACAATGACGTAAATTAAGGTACGATAATAAGCTATGATAAGCCCTGGATAAGGTAGGGTGTAGGGTGCACCGAGGAAAAACAAGGACTACTTTAACACAACAGACAATAGTAAATAACACATACAGAAAAATAAAAGTTTCAGACAATGTGCTTGAGGCCAAGTAGTCCAGATTTTTCAGAAAGGAGGAGGAAGCGACACATTTTTTTTTTGGTAAATGAAACTCAATTATTATTCAAAGATAATTTGTTTTGAAAGGAAAATAAGGTTTATGCCTAGATATAACGTCAATAGTTACATGCATAATACAATAGACAGCTGAAGAAAAAAGAAGGCGGCTTCAAAAAAGGAAGCGGGCGGGGACGCTAAACGTTTATAGCTTTTTTTTTACTTGGCCTATTATCGGCAGTCTAGATCTGAAATATGGGGACAAAGAAGTCAAACTGCCCCTGGGTTACATGATATAAAAAACAATTTCTTTAAAACGAAAAACAGAAAAAGGAAAAAAGAATAAGTTAACAATGTGCGGCACCGCCAAACCGCTGACCAACTTTTATCCGAGCAATTAGGTGACTGCTTACATAGAGTAGTTAACGATTCGGTAGCTACAGCAGAAGCAGATGGATGCTGCAGTGTTGTTCGGGTAAGGAATCTTGTATGTTTTTTGCAGTTTTGAAGTACAAAAGGTCAATTTTGATGAGTTCACGTTCAAAATGAATTAACTGCATTTGTTACAGCGAAGGAAATGACGCCTTCGTGGACGAAAACTACGATTTGGCGATCGAAGTAAGTTAGTTGCCTGTGTGACTTCGCATGGCGACCTGCACGTTGCGATGTTAACGTTCACGTCGATTTCAGATTATATCTGATCAGTTAGTTAATAGGAAGTCTCAAGCAGTTTATTCGCGTAATCGGAACCCCTGGGTTCGTACGGGTCCTTAAAAACCATGAAAGTCCTTAAATTTTCGTTTTCAAAATTTAAGTACTCAAAAGTCCTTAATGGAATAATGCCCAAGACCAAAGTGCATGAAAAGTCCTTAACATTTATCTTCTTGCTGCCTTGTATTTTTTTCTCGACAAAATGTTATATATTTCAGTTGTGTGCAAGTGAGAATTTCTGTGGAAAGGACACTCAGTTCATCCAATATATGAATCAATAGACCAAGCTTTGTTTTGCAGTCCTTAATTTAAATCAGAGGCTACTTTGTTAGATTTTAGGATGCACCTTTCAATTTCTTGTGTTTGGGTGCAACATGCTTGTACTGTGGCTCCGTAAAAATGACTTTACTGTAGCATGAAAAGTCCTTAGAAAGTCCTTAAATTTTAGATTGGGATCAGGGGACGAACCCTGGAACCTTCATGTTGCATCTGCCTGTAAGTTGTGCCCGGATCTTTGTTAATCTTTGTGCATATTATATTTTAATATTTTTAAAATATTACAGTCAATGGAAGTGACGCGCTGGAAGTCATGCTACTGTATGAGGAACTTTCCAGTGGTTTTCATGGTTGAAGCGAAGTTTTAGACAGATCTTCAAGACTTTCTTGAGCATTGCATTGAGGATAGCAGCAGCTCATAGGGTCTCTCTCATTCATAAATCATTTACTTCCTTCCAAATGCTCAGACTAAAAATCCATGAAAGACAAAGTAATTGTAACACAATGTTCTTTCCAAATATCAAGAGATGATTTTAGTGCAAGTTGGGGCCTTTGTATTTTCTTTACTGAGAACTTGTTGCAGACAATTGAAGTTTTGGTCTACAATTTTGAAATCTCTAACAAAATTCTTCCAGTTCACATGTCACTTCCATTGACTATAAGTATTAATCATAAATAATTATTTTAAAGCTTTCTACCTTTTTTCTTGCTGCAGAAATACTCAAAAGCTATAGAACTGAATTCAAACAATGCGGAGTACTTTGTAAAAAGAGCAACAACATACGTAAGACTTGGAAAAAATAAAGGTAATAAACACTTGAGGCACTGGTCTGCACTTATCATAAACATTCTATTAAATTTTGGTGGGGGCCTTATTAGAAACTTGAAGCTCTAGACAAGGGGCTTATTAGAGAGGAGGGCTTACTAGGAGGGGGCTTATTAGAGAGGGGGGCTAATTTGAGAGGGGGCTTGTGAGAGTGAGAGGCTTATTAGATAGTGGGGGCTTATTAGAGGGAGGCTTTGAGAGGGGGGCTTATTAGAGAGGGGGCTTATTAGAGAGGGGGCTTATTAGAGAGGGGAGCTTATTAGAGAGGGGGGCTTATTAGAGATTACAGCGTTTACGGTATTATTACAACTAATTACATATTTCTTAGTAGATCCAAGTGAGTTATTCTTGACAGAAAAATATTTACACTCCCCCCAGTAGATGGCAAACAAGAAATCTACATGTAGGTAGGGGAAGGGGGTGGTCTTTAAAATATTTCCATTGCCTTAGTGGGGGAAAGGGGGTCCTTTTCCATCATAAAATATACAACTTCAGTGATCATTTTATAAATAATTAAAGCTTCTATATGGACAAAGTGTTCAATTCCAAACCCTAACCCTTGCCATTTAGATGTCTACTCATGTACTGGAAGTTGTATGTTACACAAATTCTTTTGAAGAAACTAATAACAATAGAAGTAGAAGTGTGGACTTTTCAAACTTCTCAATCTATTCCAGAGGCTGAGGATGATGCAAGTACAGCCATCCAGCTGGATCCCAAGAACCAGAAAGCATATCTGCGAAAGGGGTAATGATAATTTGCATTTCTAATATCCTTATTTTGTGGTTTATGATCAGTGTTGTTTGAACATTAAAGCTTTCTGCACATGATCCAAAAAAGCTGCCCCACAGAGGAAGAGAATATACAATCATCTATGATCCAATGCCAACCATACATGCGTCCATCTTTTACATGATGTGTGTTTGCAAACTTAGCAAGTCTAACACTTGTAGAATCATGTAGGATGAGAGTTCAAGAACATTTCTGATCTGTATATTTTGTTATTATCTCAAATGATGAAACAGGATCGCACTATTCAACCAAGACAACTTCATATCGGCCCGAAAAGTGTTTACAGAAGGGCTTGGATGTGATGGTAAGAATTGTGTGTACACATGAGAGAATCAGGCATTGAGAGATTTAGAATCTGAACTGACTGACAATCCCACAAACTACTGCACATTGTATATACTGTACATTCAAAATACAAATTAAGGTGTCCTAGCTAGAAATAGTTATTAAGTATAGTAACTTTAAAAACTTTGTTTGAAACTTTTAATGTAGAAAGACAAATTAAAGTGCACATGATTTGTTTGATAATTACATATTAAAGTAATGTTAAATAAATGAAAGAAATTGTGTTGTTTACAACACAGATCACATTTGGGCATATCAGGCTTAGAATACTGGTACATGTACTTCCTGGAATTCCTGGAAAGTCTGGAAATTGTATGAAAGTCTGGGAATTGTATATTTTTCTTGAAATATTCCTGCCACAGAACTCCATGGAAGTTGAAGTAAACTTTCAAAACTTTAAAAAATATTTGGTTATAACATTTTTTGTTTGGAATGTTTTACTAAAAACTTATTCAACTTTCTTTTGGCTATGGCTAAGCGAAACCTTTATAATTGTTAACTAGTTATTTTATTCTTTGTGTGATTTCAAAACACTCCTGGAAACTCCTGAAGAAATCCCAAGATTACTCCGAAAAAGTCCTAGATTTTCAAGGATGTGAAGTTGTGCAAACCTTGATTTTGAGAAACTCTATCATATAATTTTATGATAAATGTACAGTGAGTCATAAAAATCTGAAAATCAGAGTGTTAATAATTTAGATAAACCAGCATTGTACAATGTATATGATTTTAAAAAAACATTTTAAATTACTACAATTCGTGAGTTGAGGATTCACAAAGGTATTTGTTATGTGGTTACCAATTCTCTTCAAGTTATAAACTTATTTGCTTTTAATTTACTGTCGTATTTACTTTCACTTTAAAATTTAGAGAATAACAAGGAAATAAAGCAGTGGATCAGAAAGTGTGATGCTGAGCTTGATTGTAAGTTGTTATTAGTAAGAAGTAAATGGGGAGTAAAATAAATTACTGATTGTTAAGGAGATTCAAAGCTCTGTCATGCTTTGTAACAAACTATTTTTGTGTTAGAGCACTATTATGAAATAGTAGTTCTTACAGTTTGTTTTGAAGTTAACCTAACCCACATCCTCACAAACCTGGGGTGTCACAGGAGGGGGAAAAAAGAGGGAGAAAAAACTGGAGAGGAGTTGGGGGTCTTTAGGGTGAGGAAGAATGAAAGGGGAAAAAGAAGGGGAATCCCCTTCCTTATTCTCTTTCCCACCCCCCCTTTCATAATCCCCCCCCCCTTGTACCACTTTTCTTTTTTCTCCCTCTCCTTCCCTCCCCCAAACCCACTGAACTGCAAAATAATTATTGTATGTTTTGAAATGGCAGGTGACATTTTATCAGAAGGGGTAAAAATGATATGTATGTTGGGTTAAACTTAAAAAATAATCAGTCTGCATATCAGATGCTGGGGAGGGAGGTCATCATGTTGTTGTTTAAAGGAATGCAATTGGATAATCAGACAAAAACATTTATAACAATAACCCAAAGTTTCATGCAAAACCTAACCATGAGGGGGGAGGGGTTTGTGAAAGAAAAAGAGAAGAGTGAGAAGAGAGAGATGGAAAAGAAAAGAAAAGAAAAGAAAAGAAATGCATTTGGTGCAGGTTGGCTTATGCAGCTAAATTAGCAGGCCAATGTACCTGTACTAAAACTATGCACGGTGTTGTTAAATGTTATGATATAACAAAACTTGTAATTTTCCTTAATTGCCAGTGGCAGAAGAAGAAAAAAGGCTTGGAGACAGCTCTGACAAACAGGTACAGTAAACGTTTTCCCAATTTTCCAATTAAAATCATAATTAATTTTCTATTTTGTTATTCAGTTTCTATAAAATTAATTTTCTTCCACTTTCTTGGAAGAGGTGACTTGACAAATTTTTTTAATAAATGCATTACAGGTATCTAGTATTTGTACAATTTATGTATTGTATTTTATTGTTCAGTCCAACAACTTCAGCCATTTTCATTCACTCCTTCAACTTGTTTGGAATAGGTAATAGTTGGCACTGCTACTGGTGAAACAAAATCTGAAGAAAAACAAGAGAGTCGGCAACCTGAGAAGCCAGAAGAGATCACCCAGTCTCCCCAGGCAGTGCAAGCTGTGCAACCAGCACCACCAACCAAAGCCAAGTGAGTGACACTGTCACACATTCTTGAAATGTTACTAAAACTGTCAGCCAAAGCCAAGTGAGTGACACTCTCACACATTCTTGAAACGCTACTAAAACTGTCACCCAAAGCCAAGTGAGTGACACTATCACACTTTCTTGAAATGTTACTAAGATTGTCACCCAAAGCCAAGTGAGTGATGCTGTCACATATTCTTGAAATGTTACTAAGATTGTCACCCTAAGCCAAGTGAGTGACACTGTCACACATTCTTGAAATGTTACTAAGATTATCACCCAAAGCCAAGTGAGTGACACTGTCACACATTCTTGAAATGTTACTAAGATTGTCACCCAAAGCCAAGTGAGTGACACTATCACACATTCTTGAAATGTTACTAAGATTGTCACCCAAAGCCAAGTGAGTGACACTGTCACACATTCTTGAAATGTTACTAAGATTATCACCCAAAGCCAAGTGAGTGACTCTATCACACATACTGTAATGTTCTAAAACATAAATAAATGTAAAAAATTGATATACTTTATTCAATCCATATTGTACTAAGGTATGACTGGTACCAGACACAGACACATGTTGTCATAACCTTAATGATCAAGAACAGAAAAGCAGAAGATGTGAAAGTGGAATATGGGGAAAGAACTGTAAGTTCAATTTTTCTATATATAATTATATTAAATAACTTAACTCATTTCCCAGACTATGCTGTTGACTAATAGTCCATTTTTCAAATGAGTTCCAAGTCTAAATGACACCTTAAACACAGATAAGATATCGAGTCAATGTTTAATTGAGTTTTAGATTAAAACTGATCTTATCATCTTCATCTTGGGTCTATCTAGTAGTCATTTTCTAGTGATAATATGAAAGTTTTAATATTATTCAGTAATAAATTTGCTTGTATCAAAGTGTAGAAGTGAACATTAACAATTTCTTGAAATTCAAAATTTTAGTATTTTCATTAAACTTAATTTGAAAAGCTTGATGTTTGAGAAATTATAGTGCTGACAAACAGTGATAATGCTACATTGTGTCACACAGCTGAGTGTAACTGTGCACCTTCCCAGTGGAAATGAGTACAGTCTGGAGTTGGATTTAGCTCATGAGATCAACCCTGGCCAGTGCAGAACAAGAATAATGTCTACTAAGGTATGTCAGTGTGACATTTTTTTTAAAATAAGTAAATGCAATTTGAGATGTATCTATTTGTACATTATAATAATGTGAAGGGTGTTTTAACTCCTAAGTTTGAAGGATCTTGGAACAAAATGAACTGAAGGATGGAGAGTTGTAGGGGAGGGATTCCAAGCAAAAAGCAAGGCATATGCCACTCACTCCCTATCCCAGCCAAGTATAGTACATCAGCAAATACCCATAGTAAAATAATATGCATAATACTTGATGCTAATGCAGTATATATATATTGCTTAGATATGACTTTATGCTACTAAGATAGTATCTAAAGTGTTTGCAGGGCCAATAACATTGTAATTTTTGTATCATTACCAAACCATGGTGGAATTAAGTGGACCTTCAGTACATTTATTAAGTTTAGTGCTTTAATTAAAAGCTGCAATGTTCAGATATTTTGAAACTTGGTGAATTTCAGACCAGTAGAATACAGACTGTGTACTCCTAATTTTTTAAACTAGGTAAATGCTGTACAATGTGATAGTTTTATTTTACTTTGTTGTTAACTAGTATAAATCAGTGAAAATTCTACTTAAACCAGTGTTTTATAAGAAACTTGCAAAATTCATTTCTCTTCATTGTTGTCTCCATTCACAAGTAGATTGAGCTAAAGCTACAGAAAGTTGAAGATATCCGATGGCCCTCTTTGGAACCCACCACCGAAACTCATTTTACTCATCGTCCAACTGGTAAACAATTACACATCTGATAACTTGAATTTAGTGTGGATTTTACGTGGGTTAAGAGTCCAGTGCCACATGCAGGAGCATCCTGACCTTGTTCCCAGTCATCCTGTCCTTGGGTTTGCTCCTATTGCCTGGTTGCTCAGCTTCCCTGCATACAGCAACAATTGAGCTGAAAAGCCGAGAGGCTGGGGACGAGGTTAGGAGACACTGCGTCAAAACGTCTGCGCATGTGCTCGAATCTTTCTTCCGGTTATATTGCAACACAAGCCAACATGAATTAAAAACCAGCATTTTGTTAAATAGACCGGAAAGGAAATTCGTTTATATTAAAGAACTGCAGCTTGTCGTGATTTTGGTGATTACAAATTAAATTCTCTCAATTAAAGAGTTGCTGTCCATGATCCTACAACTGTTCAAAGGCCTAGCAACCACTGGCACTGGAATTAATCAAAGCATAAAAATAGATAAATTAATGAAAATGAACTTCTAACATGAAAGAATGTAGTGCACCCTCGAGAATTTCTGATGAATGGAAATGCTATGTCAGCTACTACGCTTTACTTTTGGAATGTAGTACAAATTCAAAATCAAAGAATTTAAAAACATCGCAGCTACTTTGTGATTGTATTTTCCCTTCAGATATATTTGAATTATTTCAAAGTCGGCACTAAATTTGTAGCAAACTCTCATGTAATGAAAATCTACTTCCACTGTAAGTTTCGCAACTCGAAAGACTCACGAGAACAATATGGCCTGTCTAAACAAGCGACGTCACACGCATGCTTGGACGTTTTGCCGCTGTGTTGGCTAGGAGCGTCTAATTTCATTCATCTCTGTGACACAGCATTTGGCTGAGACAAGTTTCCCCTTTAATTTTTTTAAAAAAATCGACTTCCTTTTAACTGGAGTTTCATTCATTTCATAGATTTTGCATGACTTGTTTTCTTAAATATATGTAAGTAAAGGGTATGTTTGAAAACCACATGCCTTCTAAAACTGTGGTGAAATAATCTTACTTATCTGGTAAAAGACTTTGGAAACACCATTAATACAACACCCGCGAAAACGACCTGTATCTGTTACTCGTTTGTACAATAAAATTCAAAGGTTCTTTCACTGAGATATAATGGGGCAAAAACCTACAATAATCTACCCAAGAAGATCAGAAATCAGATCTCGTCATCAAATTTTAAACAACACCTAAAATATTTCTTTAACTTTTAAGGTTAAAAACATTAAAGATTTAAAAACATTAAACTCAAAATTTTCATCTTGAAACTTGTGATTACGTTTTTTTGTATGTGTATTTTTTTTTTAAATTTTCCCAGCTGAGCTCCATTTAAACCAGCTGATGCTGAACTGAATCTTTTGTATAAAAATAATAAATAAATAAATAAAATGCTGGAAATTAGTAATTATTCCAATCATGTACATCTAGCATGATTTGCTGTTAACAATGTTAATGACAGCTTTTTTCTCAACCTTTTTATTCCAGCCAAAACTGATGGTAAAGAACAACAGCAGGGTACCGTTCACAAATACCCTACGTCGAGACACGTTGGCAAAGACTGGGACAAGTTGGAGAAGGAGTTTCAAAAAGAACTGGAAAAAGATAAACCTGAAGGCGAAGCAGCTCTTAATCAACTCTTCCAGCAGATCTACGGTGATGGAAGTGATGAAGTCAGAAAAGCAATGAACAAATCGTTTGTGGAATCCGGTGGAACGGTTCTCAGTACAAACTGGAGAGATGTTAAAGGCAAAACCGTCGAATGCAAACCTCCCGATGGAATGGAACTGAAAAAATGGTAGTGAACGGAAAGGCTGATGTTCTAGAGACGTTTTGCGTATCTAGAGCTTGAAATAACGGCCGGTAAATGGTCAATATTTGGCAAGAATGAGACCATGACTGATCAAATCTTTAACTTAAAAAAAGACGGTATGACCGAGCTATGACTTAGAGATTTGCCCGACACTTAGGTTTTCGCTCCCACTAAATTTATATATCTTCTCCTTACAGCATTAACGTACAAATGAGTTGACTAGTTGTGAGAATAAAGCAACTGATCATCCACTTAAAATTTTTGAAGATCAGGTGCAAAATTCTCCCAAGTTTTTTATAGGAATGTATGGAGATAGGTAATAAGAATTTAGAAATGCATCATTTGGCACTTTTGGGAGTGAAAGGTTAGCCAGTAAGCGATCACTTCATTTGAAATTTGAGCCAAGTGTTTCTTAGACTGAAGCCTTTTCCGCACTAAAACTTTTTTTGTTTTAAAAGGCATACTTTTCAACGCGTTCCGCCCACACCAGAAGGATGGAAAACACAGATCTTTCAAATCGGATTTTTGGAAGTGCATTGCTTTATCGTTAATGCGCTTTTTTGGTGCGGAACTTTTGTTAAGTTTGTAACGAAATAAATAAAACACAAACTTTTGAATGCCATGATCGAGATCACAGTAAATGTAAATGTACATGGACTTAATCTCGCGTTTTGTGATACAGGGTTGCTACAGGTCAAGGAAAAGTCAGGGAAAATGGGGTTTTTTTTCAAGGTCGGGGAAAAGTCAGGGAAATTTGATCTGAGTTAGAGAAAATTTTAAGTTTGGTTAGAAGTCAAGGAAAAGTACTTTTGGTCAGGGAAAACTAATTTTTATGAAGTATTCTCAAAGGAAAATGAAGGATACCTGAACATTTAGAAAAACACCCACCAGAAAAAGTGACGAAACGTATTACATATAAACATCGAGAATTCGGTACCGGCATTTAGTCCGTTGTTCCAATTCCTTTGTAAAGGTTTTGTTCAGTAGATTTGCCACTTAACAAAAGCTTCATGTTAAGAAACAGACTGGTATTTTAAGTTTACAACTAGGATGCGTTAATAGAAATTGCGACAGTTTGTGTATAGCCCAAAATCTTATGGAATTACGTTAGAAGATTTTCTGAATTATGCTTGTTATGTGGTCAGGGAAAATTACATGGTGCTGAGTAAGGAAAAATCAGGGAGTTTTGAAGTCAGATGTGTGTGGAAACCATGTGGTAGTTTTTCCAGCAAATTTTTATCTCGTCAGTAAGTTGATTAACAATACTGCTTGCACCCCTCACGCTGTGGACATCTTGAAAGGAAATGGGGCAGAATTGATGAGGCTCGAGACGAACGTCGAACTACTGTCGAACTTAATTCAGTCGAACTTGAATGATTCCGTTAAACTCGACTATAAATATTTGTCTAAAATGAATTCTAAAAGTTAAATGAGTTTGATTTGTCCGGCAATACAGAAGGGGCTCTTTCAAGGCTGAATTGGTCTTTTACGTTGTTTATGCAAAGGGTTTTAAAAGAAAATATTTTATCAACTAAATCGCCAATGATCAATCACTTCCGTCAAGATTTTATGCATATTAGAGCAATTGACTACTTCGTGTTCCGGCCCGAAACTTAGCATTTGATAGCTACAATCCAGCTTAATCGACGCCTAACACAAACCATCCGTGGCATATACCTCTTGAAAAACTCAGATTGGTATCTGAACAGCTGCTGTTGATAGATATTTTGGCTTGAAACAGCTTTTTGCCATAAAATCCCAGAGCATGCGGAAAGCCGTGAAAGAGCCCTTTCAAATATCCGTACAAAATAAACTCTTTAGACATTGGTAATTCATTTTAGACGAATTTTTGCAGTCGAATTTAACGGATTCAGTTAAGATTGACTGACGTTCGGCGTTTTTCCTGAGCCAAACACGTTGTAGAAGTCAAAAAGTGAAGCCTGTGCTCTACGGTACAACTTGGGTTGTGTATTGTTATACTGTAATCGGCTTCAAATGCGTATGTATTTGTGAACACGATTACATACTAAGTCTATAAACTATTTTACTTTTCCACACGCCATTGTACCAACCTTTCAATGATGCCTAGATCTGAAGAGATTATAATTCAACAATAATTTTCATTGTGAAAACGCGCGATGCTATTGGTCAGAATCGATCACGTGATGCATGCTGGCAGGGCCAATATCTACAACAGCTGGCAAGCAATTAAAACTTTTACTTTTGGTTGTTTTTTCTGTATAATGGCCGAAAACTCAGCTTCTAGGTTGGGAACAGCGACAAAGGAAAAGAAGACGAAGGTAGTTAATAATTAAATGCGACAAAATACAAAGAACTCCACAAATGTTGCCTTTTTGTTTCAGTTGAGAAAATTATTGTTGAATCATAAAATACATAAACCCCCTCTGCGCTATTTTTGTATCGAGCTATACAGGCCCTCGTCTGAAAAATTGTCGGCGGGCAAATGTTCACTTTTCGACACTCTTCAACCTCGGGCCTATACAGCTCGATACAAAAAGCGTAGAGGGGGTTTATCACTAAATAGGAACCCTCATAATACTTGTTCGGATGATCGGATGAAACAGTTCATTGCAAATTACAAGGCCGTAAAAAGAATCAAACCGTTTTTTAATTGAAGGCCCTCTTCTAACCACGTCAGTTTACAGAAGGGTGACTTGTACATTCCACCTGTATTTTTATGCAAGGACATTGCTAAAAGCAGCAATTACAGGTCTGTGATTTCAGAACGCAGCCATTTTTGCGCACGCGGCGGATGTTCCTGTCGTTGGTTCTTCGAGACTAACCAAAAACTAATGGCGTAGGCTTATCAGATCGAGACTGCGGCTTGAGCCAATGAGAGAGAGGAAGATAGGTGGGACATTATAAGAGGTTTAGCGGGAAATTCGTTCGTCCTTGTCTCGACCGACTTTGAAGCGAAGGAGAAAGATTGCTGCCAAGTTGTACAGGGTTAGACCTATAATGTTTTTAAACGAACCGCTATAATTGGACTTAATGCACTGTTTGTAAATTTTATGGTTCGCCGGGACACGGGGACGAGTTGGATCCCTCCAAAACCACAGCTCCTCGAACGAGCAATAATTTCTTCACTAGATTTAATTACGATTTGAAGGGAAAATTGACGATTTACAAATCCAAGTGCGCTCTCGAATTTTTGTTTTATTGGTTTAAGTATTTCTGCGCACCTGACCAACTTGTAAACCGGTATATGGACGGATTTGCTAAATCTCAAATGGCTCACGCTCAACAGAATGTTGAAGTAATTGTGGAATCATTTTTTAGCGAAAACATTTATAATCTTGTGCAATGGAACCGAGAAGTGCAGCAACAGTTCAGCAATTGGTTGTGTAATGATCTACGTATTTGTCTTCATGTTTACTGTAATGATGTTTGTGGCGATGTTTTTAGCAGCGTTTTCGTTGGCAATTTTGTTCTTCCTTGTACAAAATTTGTCATCTCGATCCTAAAATCTGACAACTACCGGTATTTACTTTGCACTTCATACATTTCTGCCATTTCTCATTCTATTATTTATGTTCTCCGCAATTTTTGCATTTCATTCCGTTGTAACTTTATTCTTTCTAGTTGTGCTAACATTGCTCTTTACACTTTTGCCCGTTTTGTCCGTACTTTGTTTAATCTTGTCCTTAATTCTGCCAATAATCTGCTTCACAGTGCTTACAATTCTGCCCGTTCTCCTCCTATTGTTTCGTTTCTTCCTAATTTTTGCACTTACGCCCTAAAACGGGCTTTCTCCTTTCTTATTATGTTGATTTTGTTCTTCACACGTCTGTCGGTTTTCTTTTCATCCTTAAACCTGCTAATCATCTAGGTCGTAATATTTACATTTGCGCCCGTTGTTCTATCATTTGTGTTCTCCTAATGTTTTTCATTGCTTTGCAATGGTACTTTGACCTTTCTACTATCTCCACACTTTTGTTGAATTGTCCGTTTTCTTCTTCGTGCTTTCTCGATCGAATTTTTAATCTGGTCAGTTTTCTACTTCTAGTTCTTTTTAATCGGGTCAGTTGTCAGTTTGCAGTTAATTGTATTTATTACATTTTATCCATTTGTTGCATTTCTGTTAAACCTAGCCCTCATTTCGTTTTGCTTCTACTGGTTTTGGATTGCATGTCAAGACTAATTGTGATGCAGAACTGGGTATTTCAACCTCCACAAAAATAAGTAAGATTTACGTGTGCATTTTATTGATAGAAGCAGGTAGATAGGTAGAGAGGTGAAAATATTTATCCCCACCCGGGATCTAAGATTTGGACGGTGAAAACAGGAGTTTCCTGGGAATTCTGATGTTGGAGCCCTCTTCGACCTTACTCCAATTTTGACGAATCTTAACCCATAACAATGGGATGACCCTAAGTATCTGGCCTACAGCCACACAAAAACAGCTCACATGTGTAAGTTGTGTATACCAGCATGACCCAGGGCATGACTGGGTGACCGATGAACACGAGCTGGTGGTGGCCCGGATTTCGGCACTCACGTTTATGGGAATCGTCTAGATAATTGAAATTCCCTACGACAGCAAAATAGCTTACCTCCCGGTGGTGCTGTTGGTAATCTGTGAACTTTTGGCCAGGTGTAAATTCACATAAAGCTAAAAGCCATACACATTTAATGTTTTTTTTCTTTTTTTACCTTGTGAAGTACTCCAAGTCTGAGAGCAACATCAAAGCCAGCTCTTCAAGAAGGTACGAACAGGGTTGTGCAAGTTAATGACTTTCAATATTTATAAATTGTATGATGATGTTAACTGAACCTTGATAGCTTGGCTAAAGCACCAACCAAAGTGCTATCTGTGGGTTCGATTCCAATTCAAGGCAGTTCTCTTGACAACATTAGTTTCAGTTTTTGTAGCCTCTATGTGTCTGTCGTGTGTGTTTTGCATTCAGCAGATAAGGGTGGAGTTTGGAGGAGGGTCATTCTTTATTCTTTTTTTTTGGTCTGAAGTTGTTGTTATAGTATCAGGGCCAGCGGAAGCTCAGAGAGATTGGGGAGCGGAGAAAAAAAATCGCGCGCAAGTTCTTTTTCCTATGGGGGGTCCAGCGGCATGCTCCCCAGGGGGACAAGTAGCAAGTGTTGCAGAAAAAAATATTTTCTTGGCCCGAGAATTGGGGGGCCAGTGCCCCCCCTGCTCCGCCGGCCTTGAGTATTCTCATCTTCGATTGAAAACAAACACTGTTTGAATAGGGTGTGTTATCATTTGTATGCATGGACTCCAAAATTACACTAAATATCTATAAAAAAATTCATTAACAATCCTATTAGCTAAGATTATTTGCAAGTTAGGGAGTGTTTTACATTTGTGTATTGTGTTTTCTGTTCAGTGTATTGTGTTTTGCACTTGTGTATTGTGTTTTCTAATTAGTGTATTGTGTTATCGTTGTGTGTATAGTGTTTTGCACTTGTGTATTGTGTTCTCTGTTTAGTGTGTTGCGTTTTCTTTCTGTGTATTGTGTTTTGCACTTATTGGCCACCGTAGTTTTCATTATTTATCGTTCAGGGGGTGCAGGAGGAAAAATTGGTGATGTGTTAAAATTGTTAAGGCTGAAAATATGCACAGTTCAGATAAAAACTGTGTTATCAAGTTTTTAAAAATATTTCTCCATACCTGCAGTCCCCAATCGAAACCATAAATCTATAAATAAAAGATGCCCCAAAGTTGGTCCTCTGACCCAACATCTCCAAGTCACAAGAGCTTTCCTCTCCTTGTCATTCTACTCCCACCCCTCCCCCCATTAAAATACAAGTTTCCCCATGAAAAACTGAATTCAGTAACCACTAAAGCTATAGAAATGTCAGCCCTCCAGCACTACATGTATATCCCGAGGGTATGCCATTCTGTCCGATGAGGAGAAAAACGGCTGACCGTGGCCGGTCGGCCACGGACAGCCACGGTCGCCTCTTTTCTTAGCTTTGTTTTTTTTGACCGACCGAGGCCGACCATCCATTTCGGTCGGCCAAGTTATAAGCCTTGGTTTATCGCTTTGTTGCTGATTTTAGATATCAGCAGTTTCTCGCATTGAAGCATGTCTTGACGTGACTTGAAACTCTTGCTGACTCGGTGTTCGATCCTTGTCAGTTTCTTATTTGAAGACGAGGGACAAAACTTTCTCTTATTTGCACAATCTTGTACAGGCAGAACTCGAAGTCGTTGCAGTTTTTATGTTGGCTACCTTCATATATGAAGAACATCTTTCGGTGAATGAAATCAACATGGCACTGAAGCAATTGAACAAGTAAACAAACTAACGGCGGCCATTTTAGAGGGCTGAACCTGGAAACTAGCGCGGCAAAAAATTCAACAACTGCGAAGAGACCGGGAACGAGTAACTTGATGTTTAGTGGCTAGTTTTCGTGAATTTTGTTAAGAAAATTTTGTGGAACCACTCTCACACCAATGTTAACTAATGTTCTGAAGTAATTTCGTTTTCAAATAGGTGCTACTTTCGATTATCAACTACTAAGTAAGTGTAACACTGTCAATTGTCAATCAGTCGATCGTCGTTAACGAGATTTATTTTTGTGACCTTTCGTGGTCGGCCACAGTTGGCCTGGTGAGTTTTGGCAAACCGGCCACGGTCGGTCATGGTCGGCCTTCTTGGTCCCCGCGATGGAGTGGACGGTCGGCCACGGTCGTGAACTGTCGGCCTTCGTCGGCCGGCCGGCCACGCAAACCTCATCGGACAGACTGGCATACTCTGTATATCCCTGTTGTTTCCCCCCACTCTATCTTGCTTTCTTAAAAACAATTCAGTAGCAGTACGTAACATTTAGTCAACCAAGTCCACATAAATTGTTATTTATTCTTCTGTCCCTTTTTCAACAATTACTTTTTTGATAGAAAGAAGTCAAGAAAATCACAAAGAGCAAGAAAAGCTAGCATTGTTTAAGCAACATTGCTTTGTTTCTGGATGTTTGTTTTTTGCAAAGGTATGGGTTGTTTCTGTCCGATACATCGTAGATTATCCAATTGCAGCCTTTCCAAAAGCAACTACGTGATGTCCTCCCTTTCATAGTCCTTGTGGGGCCAAAATGATGCTACAAAGCCACATTATTACTCCCTAACTGGGATAGGGAAATATTTTAATTGAGTTTAAATTGATGAATGCAGAAGACTAGTGCAATATTTTACGTTAGTCACAACCATCTTTAACGATACTGTGTTAGTTCTAATCATTCAGAAGCAACCTTTTACACAATAATATTGTTGTTGCGGTTATCATTGCCAGTGGTGCACATGAACAGTTTGTCAATAAGAATAAATAATGTTCTAGCAAATCTGGATATGTTTGTTGCCTGGGATGGACAAACATCTCACATTCTCCGGGAATCAGTTGTGACAGATTGAAAGCCCTCAGTTGATCTTTAAACTCTCCTCTCTCATTTCATATGTGTTCCTTTCTTAGCACTTCAACCAATCGCTATTCGCAATGGATCTTTTACCTCTCGTCATGATTAATCTTTTCATAAATGCTGTCCCTTTACATGTACTTTATCCAAATGGACACCTAACAAACATCTGGAATTTAGTTCTCAATATGTACAGTATACTGACTTCATCACGTTTTGACTAGAAGGTCTTTCATGAATCAATGAACCTGAAGCAGTCACTTGCAACCTTCCAAACTGTCCCTCCTTCGGCTGTCAAGATAAAGTTCTGAGAAAAAGCACGAGCTTTGTGTCCTTCATAATTTATTGTGCCTTCCACCACCACCATGATAGTAGTCTGCCCTGGAATAGCTTGGTCTGTGTGTACAAACAAACAACAGTTTCATGTAACGCTTCTGGTTGCCACAGCAGATAAATTTGCAACGTTGTAAAACTGGCAAAACCATTTCTAAGTTAACAAAATGCAACTTAAACCCAGCTTAAAAAGTAGCAGAATACATGTACACTGTATTACTTATATTACAGTATTTTGGTATGGTGGTATTAACTAAATACTTGAAATGTGAATGATTTCATTGTTTCTTCTTATGTAGGTTGTGTTTCCTTTATTATCAATATCACCAACAATCTGTGAATTACTACTAATCTATGAACGTTTTTTGGAAATCAAATGAAAACTATTGTGGGTTTTCACACAGTAATGTTCCCTCCAAGTTCAAATTACTGTATTTTAGAAAATTAATAAACATCACAGATAAAAAGAACCTGAGACACGATTTTAAACATAACTTTGAGCACTGCATATCTTATTTTTTACTCTGTTTCCGGTGCTTGGCTTGTAATCACACACTCCATTAAATATGTTCAAGATGTCCCATTTGCCAACTAGCAGCTGACTGATAGTCATTTTACCTGAAACAGGTTGACAATCCAGCGAATGTACTACAGTATTCTCACTTGGTGGCAGGTTTGTCAGGAATTCCTTAACTTTCTCTCCTCCAGTCACACAATTACCATTCCAAACCAATGTACTGTTATCAGAATAGAGTTTGCCAATGTGCTGTCAATTCATAAATACATGTAACAGTAAGAAAGTCTGAGTGTACTGTCAAAGGTTAACAATATCATTTCTAGGATTTTGAGAAATCTATAGATTTCTCATATAAAGTCTTATAATATCGACTCGACTGATATCTATCTGCCTAAAAATAAGTACTACTGTCAGCTTAATGAAGGAAGGAAAGGGACCGCTCCCAGTCAAGTTAAGCTACCGGTACATTCAACACTGTAGGGTTGCCTGTGATAAAATCAATCAATCAGTCAATTTTAATAAAAATATGACTTAAGTCTTATTGCACTGAAAATATTTTGTAAATTGTTTTAAAGCGGCTGGTAACTATGCATCTTCATTTATTGGAACTCACTTGTCGTCGTTTGTCGAAAGTGTCGAAATAAACACCACTGAATTGTTCTCCGGCTTGACAAGCTTGCTCGATGGCGCCTTTCAGGTCCTGTAATGATAAAAATACTATTAAGCCCTTAACTTTAAATTTCACAAAAAGTTCTATCAATGAGACAACGGGTTTCTTGAAGAATCTAATCGAAAAACACGTAAATTTCTTTGCACCAACCGCTTGTTTGGCCGCCATTTTGAATTTTTGTTGTAGCTGCTTAACATAATTTTGAAGGCTCAGCGCGGTTCCAAAGTACTCGTCTCCATTCCCCCAACAAAACTTTACACTTCATTGTTCGTGTTCTTTTTGTTGTTATGGGAAATTTACGGCTCTTTTTTTGGAAAGTTTTTATAAAAATCCTATTGTTAACCTTAGTTTTATCTAAAGACACGGACAAGTGCTTAAATTCTAACGCGCCCAATAACAAAGGCAAAGAAGACTGCGGCTGTTCGAAGTTGAAAAGGAAAACTGTTCAAGAATCTTTGAAGGATTCCTTTGGACACTCATCTGAGAAACCAAGTCAAAAGTATTTACAAAGGTCACAAAATGAAGTAAAAAAGGAAGAAAACACAGAAAACTATGTGTCTAACAAGAGAACGAATCAGATGGTATTCATTGAAGGTGGAGTGTTCACTATGGGAACTGATAAGCCGTATCTCCCCCGAGATGGCGAGGGCCCGGCACGACAAGTCCGACTGAAACCTTTCTTTGCTGATGTTTACGAAGTCAGTAATGTAGAATTTGATTTGTTTGTCAAGAGCACGGGTCATGTGACCGAAGTGAGTATAACCTTTTTCTCTTTCTTCTGTTTGATATCCAGATTCATCGTTTAATTACACACCTATTCAGCTCCAGCCAATTTATCAACACGTATCTTATACGTACAATAACATACATATACATATATATACAGGTGCTCCTCGCGGGGCTTTTCAGCTACCTGTTCACAACAAGTGTTTGGTTCAGTGGTTGAGGGACTTAGCCAGACCGCTCTGAGCAGTTCACAATGTTTTCGTCTGATACATTAAGTTGTGCCCTCAGCAACAGACCACAACACCGGGATTACCCTACTCTTTTCGAGAAGTGTGCGGGTTCTTTTAAGTCCCCTGATAGAACGTCGAGAGACTAGACTAACGGCTTAACGTCCCTGTCCACGGATGGTGTGGTGAAAGAAGATCAACGAAAGTTCAACCCTCGACCAGGCCGGGGTTTGAACCCGGGACCTTCTGGTTGGCAATCAGAGATCTCACCAACTGTGCCAACCTTACCAATCTTCTCCTTACAGCATCAATATAGAATAACTTGTTTGGTAGTGAGAACAAAATAACTGATCAGACAAAGCAAAGTATCTAATATGAAAAGTGAAAGTCCCCCAAAAATGTTTAAAAGGAAAGCTTGGAAACAGTTTATGAGAATTTAGCAACACAAGTCATTTCTAGGGGTGAAAACATTAAGCAGGTGGGGGGGGGGGCCGGTCAACCTGACATCCCATAATTTTCCATATTCTTAAA
>JANRMR010180923.1:1373-11682 GCA_025434825.1 Bergia sp. 'catenularis' | reverse complement strand
AAATATGCCACATATCACCTGTATTTTTTGTATACACTCGAGACAAGTCAGTGGGCATACAAAGAAAATACAAGTGACATATCCATGTATTTCAAATGAATAATGAACATGGTGCTCAATGGTTCGTGAAAGTGCTCAATACATAAGAACGTAGAGCTGGATAAAAAGTTAAAATTATGCTAAGATGGTAAAATTATGGTAAAATTATATAAAAGGATAAAATGTTAAAAGAATAATATTAGTTCGCAAGGCGTGTATAACCTATACGGTCTAGTTTGACCTCGGAGCACAACTTAGAGAGATGCACTTTAAAAGTAAGCTATAGGGTCAATATTAGCTCTTCATTCGCCGTGTAAAAAATCGGGAAACGGTCAAATGGTCTGTCTACTACGTTCTCACCAATACTTTCACACCGTGCCGTAGCAATCTCTCCTGTATCTCTGTCCAACCAAACGCCCCCTGTGCACCTAAGTCTAGAAGTCCCAAAGCGTTTGTAGTCCCTGTCGCATAAAACAAGACAGATGGCGCCCTCAAAGCTTGGCTCCACACATGTAACTTCACCATTAGGCACAGGGAAACTGTCGCACCTCTCACGGCAGCGTACCATGGTTCCACACTGCTCAGTGTGGCTCTCCAGGCGACACCTGCTTTAGCAAAGATACCAAAAAAGTGTCAAAAAAGTGTTTCTAAATCACATCACTTGCAGTTTCTCCTTTGTGATAAAAGAACAGTATTTCTCACGTATGATTATTGTATATAAACACGAATGGCCTGAGGTGACCCATGAATGGCCGGAAGTATGTAGTTAACGACTATTCTCCGAAGTGGAAGTGACTAGTGACTGAAGTGAAGGTGAATATACTTGGCTGCTTACCAAGACTGAAGGGAATAATTAAATTAGTATATACCTAACCAATGAATATAACTAAATTTTGGACGAAAAGAAACATAGTTACTCCCTTCAATACTGAACCGCGCTTGCTCGCGTCTGTGCTCGTTCATGCGTGAAAAGTTAGTAATTATTCCCTGAAGTGGAGGTGAATAGTGATGGATATTTACCGAGCTGCTTCGGCAATGCAAATATCTACTACTAGGCACCAACACTGGGGGGAATAACTGTTTTAGCTTATTTGTACAAAACCAGTGAATAGAGCAACTGAAATTGCAAAATTTATTTAGTTTTGTAAAAATGCTCAAATAGTCTTACTTAAACATGACGAAAATGTTTTCTCACACCTATTTTTTGATTCCGTGCGCGACACGAGAAACTCTGACCAAGAAAGAAACATGACAAGGCGATCAGGTCATCAGAAATCATTTCAATCAAGTTTGAGTCGGCAAGCACATCCTCAGTGTTAGACTATGCTTGGAAGTAAGACATGTTAGCTGCAGTCTTTTTTGTGATGGATCATTAAAAATGCAGGTAGAAATGATCCAAAGAAGCTTCTCTTATTTATTAAACAGTTTTCTTGCCAGTGCTTAAACCTGGCATGTTGATATAAATTGAAATTTTAGTTTTGAAACGTGCCCGGATTTACTCTCCGCGAGGCAGTTCCGAAAGCGTCTCTAAAGGAATTGTCTGCTGGCATTTTAGGATTTATTTGCATTACAAGAATAGGATTTCTTGGGAACAGCGTTCTAGGAAGCAATATCGATGTTAGAATTTTATGAAACCAAGCTGGCATTAGCAATTAACCTAGCATTAGTAACAGCTGATTTAGGTTTATTAGTTAAGATTTAAGGTATGGACGGCCGTTTCAGCCGGAGAATTCAACAACGTTTCATGTTTAATGGCATTTATAGCGCACAAATATCATTTTCATTTGCGAAGTAGAGTTGGTTACTCGTGCGACATGTTTCTGAACTGTTGCAGCAAAATGTAACTTAAAAAAATTAAACCTACTTTGAAAAACATTGAAACAAAATTTTGTCTTTTTCGGTTTGTTGGGAACAAATTTGTTGCAAAACGCGATGCCTTTTTGTGTTCACTCGTGCGAGCTCGGAATA
Organism: Bergia sp. 'catenularis'; assembly: GCA_025434825.1. NCBI lineage: Eukaryota > Metazoa > Cnidaria > Anthozoa > Zoantharia > Parazoanthidae > Bergia > Bergia sp. 'catenularis'. The sequence goes on along the minus strand of JANRMR010180923.1, from coordinate 9,675 downwards.
GTTGCAGATATTCAGAATAACAAAAATCAAGTACTATTCGCTGGTTTGGTATATGCAAATACTGAAATTCCGAACACGACTAGCCAATCAGAGCGCGCAAAAAGCACTATTCGCTGGCTTGGTATATGCTAATGATAGATATTTACGAAACATGCGAATGCACCGACACTGAGGTGAATAATTAAGTAAGCATATACGAAACTAGTGAATAGAATTTAAAAAACTAGGGATAAAGAGACGGTAGCTATCTTCTTATTGTTTTTCAAAAACTAAAATTCCACAGAGAATTTTAAATTCTTCGACTTTTTATTTTAACATGGCCTACCGCAGAGATAGGAGAGCGTGTATTGCATTCGCCCACACAAAAGTATTTATTGACAAAACGAGTTTGTTTTGCTGTACGATGCTCCACTTCAACGAAACCGTATTTTTTACTCCATGGAACAGAGAACGCTCTGAACTTGACCACTGAGGCTCACGAAAGATAAGTGTAATGGCGAAATTCGGCTTTGCAGGTACAAAGTATCTAACCTTGCTAAGAAACTTTAATTGCCTCATGCGATTAACACTCTTCACTTTCTAAAGTTGCTGGTAATCAAATATTTAAAGAGGTTTATCGAATACTTACGGAAAGCAGGTCAGTCTATGGTCTGTCAAACCAGTCCTGATGCTCACCACAGTCGTGTTGTACTCTGTGAAGCCCAATTCTTTACAAATCTCGGAGCTCGTGGCAGATGCTCCTGTTTGAGTGACACACACTCCTTCCCATTTCCCATTGTTTGACACTTGAAGCTTTCCTTCATAGCTAGTTGGTCTAGGAGTTGTCAAGCGAAACTTTGAGCAATTTACCTGTATTTGAAGTAAGCTGTTAAAAGTGTAACGGCGATACTGCGCTTTATCTAAACCCACGCTCGTGCAGGAGATTCGCAAGTGTTCGATATGCGGTGTTGGTGTAAAAAAAGAAAAATGCTGTATGTTCCATTCTTCATTTTGCCAAAGTGTAAGTATACCTCGTTTTATGTTCCAAAGATCTTCCACGCTGGTTAGTCTCGCTACAGGTTCACACGTATCGTTTACAAAGCCTATCCACTTTCCATCGTTGCAGACAATGCCACCTGGAGGTATATTCCATTCGTTTTCCCATCGGGGACGATAACTTTCTCCGTAGAATTTATGGCTTGGCAGGTAGTAGGAAGTACAGTGAAGTTTAACACAGTATCCTTCAAGGGGGTTATCAAGTGTTCCGTACGTTGTCGTATATTTAATATGAGGACAGGAAATATACACACCGTTTATAACGTTTGCCTGTCGCGGACACCGCAGCGGTTGACACTCGGGAAGTGCTCCCTCCCAATTTTCGTCAACACAAACACGCTCTCTTGGTCCATTAAGACGGTATCCTTTGTGGCAGATATAATGAGCTCTTGAGCCTTCGTTGAGTCCCGTTGTGGAAACAATTCCATTAGTTGGGTGGCTCAGAGGTTGACAGAGCTTTACTTTTCTGCAAAGGGGAAGTGACGGGAGCCACATTGCGTCTAAACATGTAGAATTGACTTGGTTGCCTTGGTTTCCAAAGATATACCCTAAATCACATGTCACTGTGACTTCCGTTCCATGAACGAGAGAGAAAGCAGATGCAGATGGAATATACTGTACGTAAGAATGTAAAATTTGCACTGCTGAACAGGCTCTTTGACGACCAAACGTGGCCAACGTGCGTGACACGGCAACTGTTGCATCACACTGTTCCAGAGCCAGAGCAAACACATAGTGAATGTCAGGGTCAAGAGACGAGATATCCAGCTGAGAGGTGCGAGCATCAACTTGTATTTTATTTAACAACGTGAGATTTGTTTGTTCGAAGTATAGAACGTAGAGTTTACTGTTCCGATGCGACAGAATACCTTCAGTTTGTTGCCATATCAAACTTATATCGGTTCCGTTTGTATGGAGAACTTGCAAATTCGTTTGGCTGCCAACGTATTTGGAGCTGCTATCGAAGTTGTCAAAGCGTGGTGTGATGGCAGTTAAAGCAAATCCTTCCCACAGTGTGTCATTAAATACAATCTTCATGTGTCTGTATTTTTCTCCAACATTCCAGTTGATAATTGTTACTGTCAAATATTGACCATGAAAAAAAGTTGAAGCCAAGTCAGATTTGTCAACTTGTAGATATAGGTCATTGCCGACTAAGAAGACACATACATCGGTGGAGTTTACATGAATCATCGACAGAGTGTCCTCGATTTCATCTTCTGCGTAATTGTCAATGACTTTCAACCCCGAAGCCAAATAAAGTATGTAAAAGTCTTTTCCTTCGCCCCCAGTAAGTAAATCATCGCCACCATAAGCAATAAGTATGTCATTCCCATCAACACCAAATAACTTGTTATTGGAATCTGACCCAATCAGGGTGTCATTATGAATTGTACCATACACGTTTTCAATGTTTTCGTATTTATCTCCCTCTGCATCGGTTCCTTTTCCAAATCCGATATTAAGGTCAATACGGACACCTTCAAGCATAAAACCATCACCCTTGAAATTGATAGTATCACTACCATCGCCACCATCAATTTTGTCTTTACCACTACCACCGTAGATAAAATCATTGCCGGCGCCAGCAGTTATCACATCATCGCCATCCCCACCAAAGATAAGGTCATTAGCAGCACTGCCATTAATGGTATCATTCCCTTCTTTTCCATCCAACTCTGTTCCAAATGGTCCTCCGCGCAGGATATCATCCTTAGCGCCACCTTCGATCACTACTGTAGTCTCACTACCTACGATCTTGTTTGGGTATATCAGCGATCCTTTTAGGTATTCAGCTGCTGCGATGAGTTTGGTAGCATTTGGTTCAATATTTTGTGGAGAGGCAACGGACGAACGGTCGATAGTAATAACTTTTCTGAAAGAGTATTGCTGCGTAACTTCAAAAGTAACTTTGTCTGCTGTTACAATCTGAAGATGTTGGAAATCAAAGCTTCGGAAATAATTCCGGATTTGAACACTAAGGGAGCTTGGCCGAGTTTCCGATCCCAGAATAATATCGTTTTCACCGTGAAAGTAAACTCGTATGTCGTGATATTCCAATCCAAGTTGAAGTGTGTCTTGTTTGTTGTCTTCAGCGTAGTTGTTGATCAGATTGAACTCTCCATAGCCGTGGTTAAGTACGTAAGTATCCGAACCATTTTTTCCTTTTAACAATTGATAGTTGTAGCCGCTGCCTGCCCCTGGGTCAAGGTAGTTATTGAGATTGTTGCCAAAGATTCTGTAGCTGCAGTGACTAGATTTCAATTGAAAACGGACCACCTTCGTCCACGGAGCCTCTTCAAGATTGTATGTGATTACACGTCTGTTGTCACACCCTGAGTTTGCGCACTGGCATTCGAAGGGATCCTTAGACACTTCCAGTGGTTCGAATCCTCCAGTTTTATTATTGATCAGTATAGTAATTCCATCTATAGTTCGTATTGCAAGATGCTGGTTCTCAGTCGAGTCAAACCACCTAAGAAGAGTTATCTTTGGTGTTCCGTTGTTTGATACAATCTCTAAATCTGTTTCCATTTTTTGTGGACTTAAGTTACTGAACTGTTCCTCGATGAAAAGTAAATCAATTTTTTCGCGGCTATCACTATTATTGATTTGTGCCTTGATACACGTTTTCTTGACAACATAGTTGTCACTATCTTCCCCTCCCTCTAGATAATCTTCACCACCACTGCAGCTCAGAAAGTTAGATTGTGCATTACCTACAACATAGTCGTTGTGAGATGAATCAGAGACAGTAGCTACACTGCCAAAACCAGTTGGTCTGACGCAGTTTGGACGGGGAGATTCCGACAAATCAACACAGACATCGCTGGGTGAAGTCTTGTAATCCAGCATGACCGGTATATTTGTTAAACCTCCCATTTCCATAGTTGAAACATTAAAGACCACGTGATCCGCTGACGTAAAAAGAATGTGCCGGTAGCGGTATCCTAAAGTCCAATTTGTTATTGTAAAACATGTGCCTCGTGGATTGACGCTGTCAGATACTGAGAGATCAGTGCCATTAATTTCAATAATGATCCGCTCAAACAGTGCATCGAACACTAAAACGTCAGTTGTATTGAAATAGTCCTCTGCATCGTTATTGATGACATCGCACCCTTCGTTAGTTCTGATGATGTATGTGTCCTCGTCTTTGCCTCCAAAAAGAACATCTGCCCCTTTTCCTCCATCTAGGATGTTGTTGAGGTCGTTACCAGTAATGGCGTCGGTGTAGTTGGAGCCAGAAAACTGTTTGACTTGACTATATCTTGATTCAGTAAGTGAAAAGGTCTGTGGCGTTTTAGCCGAGGTTAAATCCATAGCTACTGCTACACATTGGACATCATATCCAGTTACATTTGCTTAGGAATGAAAATTACTCCGTCTTTGCTACGAAACGACACATGACGGTAAAAATTGACATCTCCAGGAATAAACCAATTCTTAATACGAATGTGATGACTCCTGGAATAAGTAATGTCAAGATCACTGTTGGTGTAATCACATTGAATGTTATCGTAATTGACATTGATTACAACAATATCACGCTTGGCGTCTTCAGCAAAATTATCAATAATTGTTTTTCCGCCTTCGGACTGAATAATGTATACGTCATTTCCACTTCCTCCAGTCAGAGTTGACATTTCTGGTCCAAGGTAAAATGTGTCGCTACCGCCTCGGCCATATAGATTGTAATGATAGTTTCCCGTCAAAAAATTAAGTTTTAGTTTTCCGAAATTACACTCTTCATCATCTTCGTTTCCAGGTTTCTTTGTTGTAGGTTTTGGCTTCTGTACGGCATAAAATGTGTTGTTCTTTGAGTTCCCATAATATGTCCCATAAATAGATTTTTCGTGTGTATTATCTCCACAAATTACATCATATGATTTTACTGGGATAACAAACCAAAGCTTTGCCGTTTCATGTTTATAAGTGAATCCTCTTGATTCTCCTAAACCAAGAACAATGTCTTTAAGATTTGAATCAACCTTAAATATCTTTCGTATTGTTTTGTGGTTACTTCCACTGACATCTCCAATTTCCAGCAAAGCTCGGTTGTTGTCTAACAACCTGAAGTTTATATAGCCACCAAAACTGGATAGCATACCTTCAGTGAAATCAATTGTTTCTCCAGTACCTTCTTTTTCACCTACGATTCTGTAGTAGTTGTCAGGATCTGTAAGGTTCTTTAGAAGCCTTTTGTCATACTCTTCCTTCCTTCCATAGGCTTCAAGCTGTCTTCCTAGACCACCTGTGAAGAAGTCTACAGTTCCTTCTCTAACGCCCTTTACCAGTGCTCCCAAGAATTCTACTCCTGCCCAGGGGCTTTTCCATTTGGCTTTTTCTACTTCGCCCATGATGTCAATGTAAAAGTCGTCAATGGCCATTCGGATTATTGAAAGGACAATCACTAAAGGCTCGGTAATAACTTCTGCTTCTGGACAGTATGTGCCAATCAGGTTCAGTGCTGTTGTTTCAACATCAAGTTGTAAATCAATTATCCGTAGCGGAAGCTGTAAGACATCTTCGTGGTTACTGAGATCTAAGTCAGCCAACTGTTCTATGTCTTGCTCGATAAAATAAATGTCAAACACAAGTCCTACTCCAGGAATATCTCCTAATAACTTACCGACCCCTCTTTCCATAAATTTTTCTACATTGGTACTAAATTGCTCTAAGCCTCTCTCTATACTTAAACTTTTTGCCAGACTCTTGGCCGCTTCACTCAGAATGTGTTTGCCAATTTTCGAAACAATCTCATTGATACCAGTTAAACCTCCAAGTGTATGGATAGATTGAGACAAGGAAAAACTTCCACGAGCATTGTCACCTTTGGAAAAATAGTCCGCCGCTCCAAGGAGAGAAAAAATGAAACCATGAACAGCCAAGCCTCTGTTAATTTTTACATAGACCTCAGTAGCTCCCGCAATACGCGACTTGGATAAGTGTTCTTTAATAAGCTTAGGCATTGCCAGGTCAACAGATCCCAATGATAATGTCATGCGTGTTCGCTTTTTAGCGTTACGACGATCTACTACATCAAACTCTACGTTGTTATCGGTAAATATGATAGACTTCTCGTCAACAGTAACCGTATCTTTATTCTCCAATGAACAGGAAGCCCTCCTTTTTCGCCGACTTGATCCCGTGCATTCCTCTCCGACTACCTTAATACGTTTGACTAGAGTTCCTTGGTCGTGTTCAGTGGCTGCTCGCTCCTTTGCTTTAAAGGAAAGGACTACTTCACTTCCTTCTCTAAATAACAGTTGACGGCCTAAGTTCGCTCCACCCCTACGTTTTCGTGTTGGAAACTCGTTTAAGCTAAAGGCATCTCCGAAGTCCTTTCCTTTCGTTACATCCTCAAGACCTTTTCGCACAAGTTCGTCCATTCCAGGACTTCGACCTGACTTTTTTGGTATTTTTGCAAGGCTTGGAAAATCTTTACCTTCGGGAAATCGTTTTTGTTTACTAATTGTTGCTGCTATTTCTTTTAGAAAATTGGTCCTGAATTCTTCCTGAGGCTGCGCAGCTTCTGCCATCGAAATAACCATAAACTCTACTGTTGCCCGAATTGTGTCTGGTGTACGACTGGGGTTAGCAAGGTCGTGTAGTTCGTTTGAAAATTGGGGTTGAGCTTTTAGCGTATTATCAAGGGATTCTAAAATTGTTGTAGCTAATTTTTGATGATCAGGGAAACGCTTAAGAACTCCATCAATAATTGTGTCGTAATCAGAGCTCCAAATTCCAGAGTTACCTCTTTGAGTAGAACCAGGCCAATTTTCATTATCTGTCTTGACAACAAATTGATGCCTACCCCAAAATCCAGTTGAAAGACTTAAGCGTAAATGCCTTACATCACCTCCGATTGGAATTTCGAACTTTACTACGTTAGCCCCTTGATCACTGTATATATCAGGAAAATACTGCAACAACTTGAATAGCTGTCGCAACGACAGTTTATCTGTTTGAGAAACTTTTACTGTCAAACGCTCGCTTGCACCAGACCCAACTTTTTCCTCCGTGATGATACCGTCAGTCTTAAGCTGTTTCCAGGCGTCTATCGCACTGGCCTCGCTTTCCAAGAAACTCGCTGTAACTTCAAATTTTAGCTTTGTTGTCTCGCTCTCTTTAATTTCCATGCTTAGAGTAGTTCTTATTTCTTCTATGTCTGCATCGAAACTCATCTTTAGGTCTTGAAGCCACAATGCTGGACTTAAACTTGTCAAATCTCTACCCAAAACAAATGAAGAAGCCATAACGTCAACTGCAGCACGAAATGCTTCATCCCTATCCGTAGTGGCAACTTCACCATTTGGATCTCTTCGTCCCAGCTCGTTTGCGAAGTTTGGTTGATCATTAAGCTCATTGTCAGCAGCTTGTACCATGACTTCTGCGAGGGTATCTTTCAGTCTGGTGTCTAGCATTGGATCGGAGAGGTCTCTTACAGCTGTAGTCAATCTAGAGTTGTCGAGGGTAGTTTCTGTTCCATCAGCGGCTACTTGAGTCATCGAAAATGTCCCGTGTGCTTGATTTTGTAATTTAAATGCTTGGAACTCAATACCAATTGGAATTTCGAAGGTAGTTGGTCTATTTTCTTCGCCATACAGAACTGAGTAGAATTTCATAAACTGAAATGCTTTTTTTAACGTAAGATCACCAGTCTTTTCAAATCTCACTCGTGGTACACTAAGGTCAACATCAACCGCTCCGGGTACACTCGTGAGAGTATTCCACTTTTCTTTTATTGCTGCCTTCACCAATTCCTTGGCAAGAAACTCCTGGACCAGATCTCTATCGGGATCAACTGTTTTCTTGGCTGCACGATGTTGAATTCTTTCTGAAACTGGACGATAATGACCACCAAAGACTTTGAGATGGTCTGTTGTTCTCCTTCTAAACAGTGTTGGAGCCACCAACAATAAAAGCAATGCTGAAATACTGGCCAGGTGACCCGTGTTCATAACTGCAGAGTTTTCTTGACCTATCAGTGTTGCTGGCAAAACAAGCGATGAGAACTATAGTGAATCTTCATAGCAATCAACCTTTTAATTATTGTCTACTGAACGCAACATAATGTAAGCTTGTGCAAAGAAACGTTTGTTTTCTCTATTTCATAAACATTGAAATCACAAACAAAAGTGTTACAACAGAAGCAGTAAGAGCATTATAGTAAGAAGTAGTATCGTATTACAATCGGCAAAGATGTTTCAATAGTCCAAGTTTATATAGAGGATATTACACGGTCGCGCGGAGATATGAATAT
>JANRMR010180901.1:0-11683 GCA_025434825.1 Bergia sp. 'catenularis' | reverse complement strand
CTAGTGTATATTACATTTTTATCCCAAGCCCTGGGTTGCTTTATATTTTGAAATAGACTTTTATTCAGGAATTGTATGTTGTTGTCAGATTTTTAAAATTTGTATTTTCAATCCTTAACAGAAATGTAAATAAAGTTCATAGTTTTTTTAATTTGAAGCAGTACCCTGCGTTTCAAGAATAGTTGTACAACTATTGCAGTTTGGCCTGTCCCAAATGTGCTCCGCACGGCAACATGTGAGCACCTTCTGACATTTTAAGCAAATTTTTGCAGCTCCAAGAGCTTTGAGAAACTTGTGCTTTCCTGAGCAACCTTTGAGCAAATTATAGGTTTACAGCATACTTCAAGTACGGGAAAGTTTATGGTTTCACATAAAACGTTTAAAAAACGGCAGAGAATGAATAAAGAATAGAGGATTTTCATATTACTGAATGTAAATAGGTATAAATGGTTTTTTTAAAAAAGTTTTAATGTAGATGTCGTTCAGCAACGTTAAACAAAAAATTAAAATGTTTTATTCGTTAAACACTGTTAAATATTTTCTTAACTTTCGCCCATATTGCGAGCAACTCTTGACAGCTTCAAGTGTCAAGCTATTTTTCTCAACCAATATTAGCAATTATTGAGCAGAACGAAAAATAAAGCTTTTTGTAAAATTTTGTATGAAAACATCATAAAGTTTAGATAGCAAATTTTTGGCCTTTTGGCAACTTTTAGCAACTTTTTGTCATTCTAGGGATCAACTAGTAAATAAATAATTAAATTACTGGGGTACAAGTTAATACGGAAAGTAAAACTCATTTTTGATCTCTGCATCGAATACAACGACTGGTTTCGTTTTTATTTGTGTCAAATTCAGGACATATGTTGGTGATGCTGCAACGAAAATAGAACTAAAAATAATGCTAATAGTAATAATAACATTAATAATATTAATAATAATATTAATAATAATAATAATAACATTAACACTGTTTGTAGTAGCTCTTTTCACAATTGGCCCGCAACTGCGAAAACAGAACTAGAAATAATGCTAATAGTAATAATAACATTAATAATAATAATAATAATAATAACATTAACACTGTTTGCAGTTGCTCTTTACACAATTGGCCCGCAACTCTTACGCGCTTCCGCCGGATCATCCCTCTGTGTAGCCTTCGTGCAGACGCTAGGTCCCAATACTTCCGGCCAAATTTGAATTGAATGCGTCGGTTATATAAAATATAGATCGGCTATGCGTTGTCTACCACGCCACCATTTCTCTGCCGCTGCTACACCCTCTTCGATCTTTCTTCGCTACAACATTGCTCCACACTGCTCTCCTGGATTCCAAATTGGTGGACGTCATCACGGATGCGATCCTGGAAGCGGAGGAGAGATCTTCCCCATGCACGACATCCAGAGTTGACCTCACTGAACAGGACCTTCTTAGGTACACGATACCGAGGAATGCAGCACACATGTCCAAACCAACGGAGACGGCGCAATCTGAGAATTGAATGCATGCTGTCGCACTGAGTACGCTGCAGGACCTTCGCGTTTGACACCTTGTCAACCCAACTGGTGCTCACGACCGTCTCAGATTTCTCAAGTTTCAGATCTGTAGAGTAAAGTAGAAAGGATACATGTGGTGTAGACTGCAATTTTCGTCTTCAACCAAAGCTTCCTGTGAGCTACCTAATGAATCCTAAAACTATTGGAACCATTAGTCGAATTAGAATCATTAAAACTAATAAATACTAAAATAGTCAAAACTCAGAAATACTAAGCTTATGATTTGTAGAATAATAAGTAATTATTCCCTGAAGAGGAGGTAAACGTTCATTGACACTGAAGGGAATAATTGTGTTAGCATATACCAAACCAGTGAACAGAAATAAAAAAATGTAGAAATTTTAGATTTTAGATGAATAAAAACACAGAAAACTCCCTTCAGAACTGAGCTGCATGCGCTTGCGCCTGTGCTCACTCGTACGAGCTCGGATTGGTTATTGGATATTACGAACTCGAGTAGCCAATCAGATCGCACGAAAAGCATTGTTAACTGGTTTGGTATACGCTAACAGTGAATAACATACGCAGATAATACTATAATACAATACCGTTTGAACAAAAGTTAGAGTACAAAGTATTAATCATTTAAGAACTTGGGTATGATACTCTCTAGAGCTCAGTCAACCTAACCTAGTCCGCAACGGGAATTGAAGTTTGACCCTCTGTTAATCGGTCAGTTGCTCTACCTCTGACCTACAGGACCTCACAGAGGATTCACACTGGTTCTAGAACATATGTCCTGCTGACTGATTGCTCGGTTTGTCTGAAATAATATGGATCGAGTTTTTTTTCTTTCCTTTTATGGCTGAAGCGCGAAGTCCGTATGGACCGAGCAAACGAGGCTAATAAGATGTATTTTTTATAAGCCTTTTTACGGTTTATTTTAAGATGAGCATTGCCGAATAAGTTTGATATGTTTAACTATATTCAAACCGCGAGCAAATGCTGAGTTCCGCTTCGGCGAGATTAATACAGTTTACTAAACCTAAAAATATCGGCAATCATTCCGGATAATTTCGGGTTGTTAATTAATCTAAATTAACGTTAACACAATTTTTATAAAGTTTAATAAGATTAACTGATCCAACTATTTTAAAAACGTACTTAATATTCTTGTTGGTTTGTCCAATCACAGCGCACGAATCAATCAACCATATAATAAAGGATCATATTTGTAGTAAGGCAAAATTGTTTGTTTGGCAGAAATACCTGTGAAAGCTTACTTTCCGTAAGTAGAACTTAAGTTTTGACGAGTGACAAACTTTCAAAGGTTCCGCAAGCGAATTTTGTGGCCTCTCTGAGTAAAGTTTTAAGAGGCGCAGCACACATGCACATAGGAAATATCTGCATTGATTCTTTAATGAACTACACGTACGCAGGCATGCGAATACACGCTCTAAAAAACTAGACACAGTCCATACAAGACTGCATGACACAAATATGGGAGTTGTACATCAGCAGTTGACTCGTACCCAGTCGTCTGATATGCGTTTTTTTCGTAGAGGGAAAATGGGCGAGAGAAAGTGAGAGGGGCACGAGGAATTGTGGGAATTGTTCCCTTCGCGCCTCTATTTTTTCCCTTTCTCTTTTCCTACTGGGTACGAGTCAGCATCAGCAGACGACAAACTTTCGCACATGAAAATCAACTGAACTCCAACTCAAATATGACCAGTAAGTCTAACTCCCTGGACTATGGCGGGAAAAGCTCGCTTTGGCTTGCGAATTCCCAGGCCACACCGACCAATGTGTCGCTTGAATAAAAAATGACCGCCATCAAAAAATAAATAAGAGAAACAAACGCATTCGCTCTTGCCCGGTTTTCAACAACGGTTTTCCTATTAAATCATGCCGCAAGCCGTAATAAACTAATAACAAAGAAAATTGTCTAGTATGTTGCTGGATACGGGAAACCGAATATTGCAAGAAACAGCCTCGCATGGCCTACTATCGTGGTGACATGCAATTGGCCATAATGTTGGTGTCAGGGGGTGGGGGTTCAGCATGCAATTAAGAAAATTAGAATTGATTTTTTTTCACTCATCAAACGGGAAGTAAGCGTGTAAACATTCGCAACACTAAACCTGTAACGGGCAAAATGATGCCCGATTTCTGATTTTGAAAAGCCAAAACGCACCTCACACATCTCCGCCGAATTTCGATGTGAAAAATGAGTCATTTTAAAACATCAATTAGTGTTTTTGCAACACTACCACAAAAAAGTAATACATTTTCAAATTAACCCAATTTCGATTTTTTTTTCTGGGACAGCATTTACCCAACCCACTTAGAAGCTCTTGTTATCCCCCCCCCACAGTCCTTCTCTGGGACGTGATCAAGTATATAAACAAAGGCTCTCTCTCTGTTTTTAGAATCAGTTATAGTATTGCAGTGTTGTAGATATTTGTTGTCGTTAAGAAACGCTTTCAAAATGGCAGTACCCAAGACTCGGTGTCTTTGTGGACTCTCCATTCAGCTTTTCCCGTCGAGTTCTTTAAAACTTTCTTCTCACCGCCCTTCTTTAAAATCCTTTCCATGTAACAAACGCATAAATCAAAAGGAAACAAGTGATGAACGTAACACAGTATTTTATTTCATGAACTGTAGTCAAAATTTTACAACATTCTTCCATTATGAAGTTAAGTCTATTGACTACTTTTTTCTTCATATGCACTGCCTTGTGGTCGGCTAAACTAACGGTAAACGCTAACAAAACTACTAACTGGTTTCAATAATCAGCGTATGATTTCAGTTCAGTTAAATCTTTACCAACACTGAATTATATAATCTTGAAACTTGCACATGCAATTTAGACTGCAAGTGGCAAAAACACTTTCAAAATCTGTAACATTGTCTATTTAATCACAAGAAAAGCATATCGTGCTAAACTAGCATCATATAAGTATGTTATTCTAATTAATCCTGTAAGTTTTCAAAGAAATAAAACTTTTACCAAGGGAAGAAACCAAAAAGACTACCAAATAATAACCATGAATTAACTGTTCACAATATATCACTAAAACCTCGCATTTGGCTCAGAGAAAGTGGCCACAATGTTCTAAAGAAGTTATCTTTGCTGTTGGTTTCTTTGTCGGCCAGTCTAACATGCTACATTGACATCTTAATGTTACACTTTTTTTCTTCAACTATCTCACAACGAATTCAACGAAATACAAACCACGGGTTCAAGTTTTCAAGATAAATGCATGTATTCTATTGAACAAAAACTAAGCCGACTGGAACGGATAAAATTCTTCTGTTCTTCCACTGTCAAACTGAAATATATATATATATGATGCTGTATATACCAAACAATTTAGCAGCTACAACTTGCAGGTACATCAAACCATGCTAGCTTTGGTGTGGCATGATTTACTAGCTTTTGAAAATGACAAAACTACAGCTATTGCTAATTAATTTTCGCAATTTTGGAGAAATGCAGTTACTAAAGCGAAAAAAATTTCACTGAACCCTTCGCACAGAGATGATCACAGTCGCAGCACTTGCAGTGATAGCACTGGAGATTAGAACTGAGCTAAAGAGAGACACTCACTGCTACTGTACGACACCGAGTTTCACTATGTTCACGTGTTTACTACTCAGTACATGGAGAGGTTTGTGTGTGGCTGTTTTGCTGTGCGAGAAGACGTTTCGGTACACCACAAGCAGACAATCCAAACAGTTCTAGGGTATATGAAATCGTTCACATACAAGAAAGGGAAAATTTGAAAAAATCCAACATGTTAGACAAAACAATTAGCTAACAAAAGCTGTTTCAACCATTTAAAAACAATGGGGGGGGGGGAATTGAGCCGCCTGGACGTTTAAGGGTTAATGGGGTTTGTTCATGGGGAGCACCAGCGGCGAGCAAGAGATAAACTGACACAAAACTCAAAAGACGAAAGGAAAGTATATTTATTTATTACTTCGCAAGAGCAAACTGTAGTGTTTATGGAGGATATTTTTGAATCACTGACCAAATATTAATCTGCCATTACAAACAACAACAAATGTATGAGATCAAACAGCTTGTTTACAAATTGCAGAAAATGTACGAGATCAAATTGTGCGGTTATGAATTACAGCTAATGTATGAGAAAAAATAACAAGTCACAAGCTACAGCAAGCTCGACCGATTTTACGTACTTACGTACGGACGTGTGGACTATCAAGTAAACAAGACTCAATAACGGGTTTTGATGCACACGCCAATTTTGAAATCATTTCCACGGCACGACTAAAACGTACGCATGCGAAATGACATGATAAAAATGCCTCGTAAGGTACTTGCCTGCAGCTCTTCCCGCCATCTTGGACTTGTGATTTTATAATCAAATTTATGTACGGTACTACAGCTAGTGTAAAGAGAATATTGGGCGCGAAACGTTTCCTATGACAGTTCATTATCGTCATCTCCGATAGATGCATCAGATTCATCTGAATCAACATAATACTCCAGATATTCTTGCAGTTCATCTTCTGATTCACTGTGTTGATCCTGATCAAAAACTCCAGGCGAAGAGGACACAGGCAGGTAGTGAAATTCTTTTTCTTTTGAACAAGGAGGTTTCACATCTAGAATAGGCGGTTCAGATTTCTCCACTGTAACACAGGTCTGCTGGCTGCTATCTAGTCCTTGCAATATAATCTCTGTCAATTGACCCGAGGATAATGCACACATCAACAAGTCTTCCTCAGGAGACACGGCCACTGAGACAATCTCTTCTTTGCCTGTCGCAGGAGAAGTGCAACCAATGGGGACTCGTTTGTCTAAATCCCACAACAGCACGTACTGATCGACTCCGTATGTCACCAGGTAGCGGCTGTCTTTGATAAACTGACACCACCTAACACACCCACTGTGGCCAGTTAGCCGCGTTACCTCTTTAAGAGTTGGCATTTTAGTAGGTAGAAGCGAAAAAAGATAAACCCTGTCACCAACACAACAAGCCAACAGCTCACCATTGGCTGAACAAGTGCAGAACGTGCACTTCACTCTGTAATTTTCACAAGGAATGGGATGCCTCCGCAGGCGTTTCTTTTGGGAATAGTCCCAGATTTGGATTATGTATTCCCCACAAAGGACAACAAGGTTTTCATTTCCTGGTACAAAACAGCCACATTCAACAATGTTAAACGTCTTGCTTTGTCGAAATGACGACAAAGAGGTTACTACGGTACCATTTTCCCATACTTTCACAATCTGTTGAATCCCATCTGTAAAACATATAAGCACGTTTTTTCCGTCAGAAGAAAGAACTGTAACCAGACCAATAATTTCTATTGTGTAAGTAGAAATCATCTGAAAATCTTGAGAGATAACAGTAATTAAGTTGTCTCGAGCAACTATTAACTGCTCTCCATTGGATGCAATGTATTTACAATTGGGATTACATACTTTAATGGGCACTGATTTTACTGGTGACATCAAGCCGTCTTTTTGCCTAAGCCAGTGGACTGACGTTTTTTCACTATCCGAATAAACTGTGATTACAGATGACGAAAAGAAGCAAACATCTTTGATGCTTCTGGTGCCAACCACTTCCATACTCAGGCTGGTTAGAAGCGAATTCACATCCACTGTCGCCACATCTTCTACATTTAAAAATGTGTCGAGACAGTTGACTACAGTACAATCTTGAAGTGAGTAAGCACATAGGGAGCCGTCACTCTTTGTGTACAAAAGATGGTTGTTATCCAGAGAAAAACTGAAGTTGAGTACATCCTGATCAACCTCTTCGAATGCCACATTTTGACTCAGTTTCGATATTGTCAGTATGGAACGATTGGAGGAGACATTCTCTGTTGTGAACCATCCCAGGACTCGATGCAGCATTCTTTTAGCTGACTGTGAATGCCATGAGCTACCATAAACAGCAATCCACTGTCCATTTGAGGATACTTTACAGTGAGTGTTGCAAAAAGGAAGATAAACGATGCGCACACGATCACCAGTGAAAAGTAAAAGTTCTGGGGAGTCCTGAGATACGGTAAATCCACCTTCAAAAAATTGGAAATTAGCCTTTTTCTGCATTTCACGGGGAAATAACGGATCAACTGAAAAATTCTGAACACCAAAAAAGTTCAACAAACAGGTACAAAAATACCAATCTTTGATGTTGAACTCTCCATTTACCGGCACCATAACTTTTTTTGAAAATTCCTGTGAATGGGGATTTAACATTACATGAGTAACCCAAGTCAAAATCGATAGGGGTCTATCAATTAACCATGTGGAAGGATCCAACTGCATTTCCACAATGGACTTTCCACTTTTGAAATGCCAAAGCTGGAACTGAAAAAGATGCCGAGCGAACTTTGTTACTTCTGGGAGTGTTACGGGCAATCTGTCCAGAAGAACGTAAAGATGGTCATCAATCTCGTTGTTGCAAAATAAGTGATTTTTCAACATCTTCCAGAGTAACTTATTATCCCAAAAGAAAGGTTCTCTTGTAGTAGCATGTATCGTTAGGGCTTCACTTAGTTTCTGTTGATCATATTTGAATTTTAAGTCACCTGGGACCTTTCCTTTCGTTTCAAAATCAGATATTCCAGAGGGGAAATAACCACTGCATCGAAGTAAGTTACGAAAGAAGGCCAAAGCCTGATGAGGTGCCTTCTCGACTTCAAATCTGCAAAGGATGTATAAAAGGACCAAAGACAGACAAGGATAAGATTGGACACAACCACGGTCAACCAGCAAGAATTCCCCATCATTTAGAAATGAACCTGACACAAACTGATCGGTATTTGATGAGAACTGAGGTAGGTCAATAAAAGTAGCTTCATCCACCAAGAACCATTTATCCAAACGGCCAAGAAAAACAAGACTATCATCAGGTGAAAAGCAGGGTTTGCATTCAGTAACGAAAGGAATCTCTGTCTTTGAAATCAGATTTCGTGACTTAACACCCAAGATAGTAATAAACCTTATATTTCCTTCTTGAAATATGCATGCCATGAGGGATCGATTGGATGAAAATGCAAAACAGCCAGGTAAATGTCCATCTGGGCTAGTTTCCATAGAACACTGCTGCAACCTTGCATGAATGACAGTTTGTTGAGCTTGTCTCCTTGCCCCTGGAACCAACTGATAAAGTAAATTTGGAAACTTTGAGAGAAGTAGACCATTGGCAAGGAAAATCTTTGCATACAACTCAAGGGTTTGGATTTGATCAGCTACTAATCTTGATTTCATTGCATCTACACAGATCTGGTAATCATTAATGAGAGAGTAGACCATGCTACGGCTAATACTTAATTTGGCTTCCACAAAGGCAAGGTTTGTAAGGTAGCCATACAGGAAGTTTGCTGCATCTTCAGTGTCAACTTCACAGAGAAACCGAACACCATAACGAAATACATAACTTTTCATGCCTTCGTATTGTGACAAGAATGTTGAATTGTGCACAATGTCATCAAGACCTTTCCTCATAAAACCCCTCAAGGAATTCGAAGCTGCTTTTCTGTCAATGAAAAACTCGCGTGCTTCTTTCTTGTCGGTCAACCAGTTGGGAATCAGGCTGTGTAGAAAGGAGAAAGTGTCTTCACTGCTGCTGATAGGGAAGAATACAGAGATAGTATCGACAACCGTTTGCTTTGTCAGCTGGGAACCAAGTTTTGAGAGGACAACTGAGATAAAGGACGTGGGAAGTGGGCCAGGGGAGACCACTGCACAACCAATGAGTTCCTTGAAACATGTCTCTCCCAGAATATTCCACATTCTTTTGAAGTTCACCTGGTAAAACTTTCTGATTCCCTTTGGGTATAAATTTGCAATAGTAAGAGGCTCCCAATACGGTAGCGATCGCACATCTTCCATGATGTGATGTGCATAAAGAAAGAGTCCTTCGCACTTCTTTAAAAGCACGTTCCCTTGCTCTTCAATGGAACGAGTTTGGCCAGGAAAGATTGTGTTAAGTTTATTTCTGATAAAAGTTTCCAAATCGATACAGTGACTCTTGAAATACTCACTTCGTTGGCTGTCACCAGAACAAATTTTTATACATGGTTTAAAAAGTTTAAACTCGAATTGGATCTGTTCTTCTGGACGGCTGGTGATAAAAAACACAACCCATGGGGGGAGTAAGGGGAATTTCGTAACAATTAAATCAAGTAAATCTGAGTGTCCCTCATACTGGCTCTCATCTAATGCATCAACAACTACCAACTGCCTCTGTGCTGAGGGTTTACACTGACTTAATGGCTCTTCTAAAAGCTTTGTAAACAACTCATAAACACCATGCTCACGGTTTACTACAAACTTCTTTACTCCATCACAGCCTCCTATGATTTCACAATACTGACGATTACTACTGCAAATCTGATGAGCTATGCTACTTAGTAAATACCTAGGGTTTCGTCTGGTACTGTCATTGTGTCTACAGAAAAAGGCAGCTCCCAAGCGATTTTGAGCCTGCATTCTTTTGGCAAGGACAGCAGCCACCACACTCTTTCCTATCCCAGCATCCCCCAGGAGCACATATGCACGGGATTCTGGGTCAGATGGGCTGTTGAACCAGATCTGGAAATCTTCTAACAGCCACTGTCGTGTACATGGGTCATAAAACTTTGCAAAGTAATTGATGTCTGAGTCACAGTTTGAAATTTCTGTGGAAAGAGCACAGAAGCACGAATAAATGAATGTGACTGTAACATCTGTGTAATAACTACAAGTAGATATACTGCAATATATCCTGAAATAGCTTTATGTAGCAGTTGAGCATTAAGTAGTTCTGTATATCACTGAAAGTAATCTTAGATGTGAATAAGTTGAATAAGGTGTCCCCGATTAGTGTAACCACTTGTGGTACGCTAGAAGTGTAGACACATTAATAAAGTTGATGATGATGAAGTGTCTAATTGAGATAATGCGTCTCAGTGTGTTCTCTATAGTACAACTTGAATGCATAGCAACAAAACACATGAATTGAAATCAATGTATTCCTTATCTTGATCTATTTCATCTGTTACATATATTTACATATATGTGACAGTGTATAAGCCCAGTTGACAGTAATGTGAGTTTTACTTTGCTGTACTTTCTGGATAATGATACACTTACAAAATTAATATATGCAAATGAAATGACTTGCTGAATGGTAATACTAATTACTACATGTGATATAAACATAATTTCATCGTTATATCGATCTTGTACATGTAAATTCATTGATACTTTCATAGAGAGTGGAGCTGAAAAAATTCAAATGTTCCACTTACATGTCATCTGGTTCATGCAGTAATTAAATATAATTTTTAAAATCTCAGAGAGCAGACTAAACAACTGCAATGTTGAGACGTCATAAAATATTAAAATACGGGAGATGGTTCTAAATTATGCTAAATGTACATCATATTAACTATCATTTCTCTCCTCCCACAATTATTAGAGTTACATGTATCAAATTACAGGTAAGTCCCACTTGTGCTTAAACTATTCATATATTAGCTGAATATATGTTATACTTGTATCAACAGTAAAATTATTTTTCTTAAACCAACATCTTTTAATAAATATTGCAACAAAGCAAAACTTATCATAACTTCTTTTGAATAATAGACCAGTTTCCTATTCCCAGTTGCCGCTCATTACAATGACTATAGACTTGTTTTTGCAGTGTTAGCCTCGACTTGATGTTAAATATTCATAAATTACAAAGTACATATGAGCTATTCGCAACTCTGTGTATTGTTGGAGAGTCAGATCTCGCTGGTATTTATGTAGATTTACACCAAGTTGAGGCTAACACTGTACAAATGAGTCTGTTGTCAAATTGTAATCAGCAACAACTGGGAATACAAAACTCGTCTACTGTACATGGATTACATATGTCCAAACAACATTCATGAAGATCACACAGGATTTGTATGCTAATTTTGACATTCTGAAATTCCTTGAGCTTTTCCATGACTTTTATATTTGCAGTTTTTATGACCTACATGTAATTTTGATTATCTTTTTTCTTGGCACTACCAAAAAGTGTCGTGAAATTTGTAGCGTCGCAAAAAGCACTATAACTGACAATTGTAGATTATTTGTTTGATTATTTCAGAAGCTGCAAATGTACACCGTTTAGAGACTTTGAAAGACCATAATTTGTAAAGCGTTTTCTAGAATGAAGTAATAA